>JAKSZP010005705.1:0-76149 GCA_022478985.1 Massospora cicadina | reverse complement strand
TCATCATTGGTAAGTAGAGCCACGCAGAGGGTGCTGGAGCTGAAGTAACTTAGTGTGAGGGTGGTTAATGAGATATAAACAAAGAGAAACTGAACAAACAACAAAACTAGGGTGGGCCCAAATAGGGGTCCATACCCAAATGGGGCTCTGGGCGTGAGTGCAAAAGTGACCCAGTATGGAGGGGACCGAGGCAGCAAAGCGGTGCACCATAGAAGAGAGTTATACTTGTGCAAATCCAATGGCTAACGTTGCATGAGACCTCCATGAAGAGGTCCATGTACTGGTTTGCCAATTTAACATAAAGAAAATGTAAACTAATGAAGGGTTTTATTATGGGTATATCAACCAATGAGAAAAATTGGTATTGAGAAAACAAATTTAAGAATATTTGGGGGAATAATTGATTAATGGAAGTGGTGCTAAGCCCAGGTGCACCAATAAGCGCATGCTTCCATTGGGCAGTGTATTATGACTGGTAATCAACTGAGCTAGAACTATTAATTGTATGTAAGGCCGACCTGAGCTGAAAATTTTTAAAAACCAAATAAGTTTTAAGACCCCATTCACCAAGAAACCAAAGCGAACCATCATTTTTAATCACATAGCTGGTTTGTTTTAACACATCTGCTGTAATGAAGGGCTAAACTTCTCTCAAATCCCCAGGACCAACCTGGGAATATCTCACCTTAACCCAGCGTTGGTCCAAGGTATGTTTGAGTTCAGGGAAACCTGCCAACTTCACCTTTTTGGCCTCCTGACGTCCAGCTTTATCCTTGCTATTGGTCCTTATAATCATGTCATCCTCAAGCCATGACATTACCCTCTTGTTCTTTTGGGGCTCCATTCCTCACTAGGGGCTTGCGCCAGGGAAAAGTTCTTGTGGGATGGGGCCAACTTCATAGCGGCAACGGTTTGCTTTGACTGAGGTCCAGCGGCCTAGGGAAAATGCTCGTGGAAAACGTCAATCAGGTCTTGGGAATGTGCGCAGTTATGCGCTAGTTCCCAACTGTTTCCGCTGCAACGAATTTTTTCAGGATACCAGGTACTCAAGCCTTCTTTTTACTCAGTGGGAGGATAATATCTCCTCCACTTCCCACTCTGGCGCCCCATCTATGATATAAGCCTCGGGAGCCTCTGGTGGGGGCCCTCAAAAAAAGTCAACTTGCTTTCATGAAAGACTGAAAAGAACTGAAATGAAGAGGGAAGTGCTAACTGGTATAAAGCGTGGCCCACCTTTCTGACAACGCGGTAAGGGAAATTCTCTTTGGTACCAGATTTTTGCATAATTGATTGATAGGAATGTTTCAAGCATCAAGCATCACGAGTTCCACTTCTTTATACGCGGGACCCACCCATCTTTTTCCATTGGCGTTCTCTTTATAAACTTGCATTGCCACCTCCAAACTTGTGGAGACCCCCTGGTGTACTTTTTTGATAGTCTTAGCAAAGTCCACCACCTTTTCAACCCTAGATCCTCAATTAGGTCCCACATTAATGTTGGGATTAAACCCATGGTTGGCAAAAAATGGGGAACTACCAATAGACACATGTAAATTGTTATTGTAGCTAAACTGGGCCATAGGATGGTGAGAATTCCAATCTGAATGATCTGCGGCAGTGTAACACCGCAGAAACTGTTCCAAGCACTGGTTCACTCATACAGTATGTCCATATGATTAAGCTGGTAGGAAGTTGAACGGCAGGGGCGAATCTGAAGAGGCTCTCACAATTCTTCCCAAAAGACAGAGATGAACTGGGGTCCATGATTGCTAATAATTTCTTGAGGGACCCCATGAAGAGAAAACACATGGATGACGAAGAGCCTAGCCATCTTAGCCACAGTTACTGTAGCTCTTCAAGGAATAAGGTGGGCAAACTTTTTAAGCTGGTCCACCACTACCATGATGGCATCGTAGCCATCAGATAAAAGAAATTCATAATGAAATCCACTAATAAGGAAGTCCAAGGACCTTCAGCCTTCTGAACTGGTACCAACAACCCTGCTAGTGGTTGTCAATTTGGTTTCATTTGATTGCAGATCAGGCACTTCTTACAATGCCTGCCCACCTGAGTGGGTAACACCTTCCAATTGTAAGTGAGGCAAACTAGCTCCAGAGTCTTTGACTTCCCAAGATGACCAACGGTGATTCCGTCATGATAGTACAAGATGATTCTAGGTGAAATGGTCCAGTGGGAACCCATAAGCACCCCTGAAACCACACCATCTCATCCTTTACGTGGTAACCTCTGGTGATGTCCTCCTGATACAATATACTCTTGGTAAGGACCATAGTATACTCAGCTGACAAAGGCTGTGAAAGGACTACCTTTATGAACATACTATATTCCTCTGCATTTTCCAGAAGAGCGAGCGCTGGACCATGAGCTGAGGAAGAGGGAGATTGAGGCACAATCTTACTGGTGGAGTCATCAACTGGTTATTATCCACCTCTACCTCCTTAGGATCATGAGCTAATACAGGGTTGCAGCTCAAAGCATACGCCAAACTATTATCCTTTCCCTTAGTAAACTCATAAGAAAACACAAATTGGGATAGGGTCTTATAAAAGCGGTTTTTCCATGGGGTCAAGACATGAGGTGCGCAGTAGTACAGCAAGGCACGGTGATCTGTATGTACGCAGAAAGGTTGGGATGAGCCATGCAAGTGATGACGCCAATAAGTCAGCGCCTCAACCACAGCTAATAACTCTTTATCATATACGGCGTAATTTAACTCTTGCAAAGACATCTTTCTGGAAAAATATCCCACCAGATGCTCTATTACATCTTCAATTACTTGTAATAAGGCAGCTGCTTTGGCAAAATTGGAGGCATCAGTAGACACAATGAACTCCTTTTAAAGATCTACATGGCGAAGGATAGATGTGGACAATAGGGTGCACTTTACTGCTTGGAAAGAATTCTCCAAAACGGGGGACCATTGGAGCACTTAAGCTCCACTAGCCTTATACCAGGGCGCAGCCACCTTAGAAAGGTTTGACATGAACATTTTAAGGAATGTACACGTTGTTGTTTAATTGACTGGACCTAATCATTGGATATATGATAGGGACATAATAATGATAACATGCTTAATTTATTATGGATCATATTGGATATCAGTGCTTATGGATCAGTAGAATATCCTAAGCTTATGCAAAGCTTGGGATCTGTGGACTAGTGAATTCACTTAATAATACTCAACTATGATGACACAGGCTCGAGGGCTTTGTTGGTTAGGTCAGACTTAACATTAAGTTTTGACTTAATGACTCGGACACATGGGCTTGTTGGTCTAAGTCAAAATTATTTTTTAATGTCAGTCAAGTTTTTGATTGAATTAATTACTAATTAGTGTTATGAATCGACTTGGTATGTGCTGCCAATTGCTTGTGAAAGAGAATAAGTTCAGCTATGTGCAGACGTGTCTGAAATGCCATCTTGAGAATATTGACATTATTTACACTGACCCTGAGGCTGTGTGTGATGCCATGAGTCAAAGTATTTGTAGACCCTCAAACAAACATTTTACGTGTTCCTCTGGCCAAGTGCCATTGAAAATGAGACGTCATGGGTAAGATGCGGTGAACATCAAACTTTATAAATTATCTTTAAGTTGATACTAATAAAATATAATCAACTATTACCACTATCTTATAGTTTAGTTTATAAGCTTTTTGTATTTCATACTTTAAGTTGTATTAAGTCAAGTATTTACTTGGGATCAGTAAGCTCAGGGCAGCGTGTCATCATCCAAGTAATGACAGGAGAATATGACTTTAAAGTGCTATTACAAAGGAGTTAAATTAAAACTATAGTCACCATCTGGTCTATTGTCTTCATACAATAGATGTTCGAAACTCCACCATACCGCAGAAGAAGAACCAGCCATCTGAAGCTGACCAAGAATTCAACACATGTCCTCAAAAAACTCCTCAATTCCTTAACCAAAGTTGGAGTGGGCCACTTACAAATCACCTTCTCCTTGTCTGGAGTTATCATGTATCCTTGGTCAAACACAACGTTGCCCAGAAAGGTGACCTGGGACTTGAAGAATTCACATTTGCTGACCTTCAGCGTAAGGTTGGCTGCATTTAACCTTTCTACCACTTGCCAAAGGTGTACTGCATGGGACTCATGATCAGAGGAAAACACCAGAATATCATCCATATAGCCAACCGCGCATACCCCCAGCAGGTCCCCAAAGCCGCAACAATATGGCATTGAACAATAGAAGGGGCATTCTTAAGACCAAAGTGCATAACCCAAAATTGGAAAATCCCTTTTCTGGTACAGAATGCGGTTAGCCACTCCTGGCCCTCATTAATCCAGATCTGATTGAACGCATTTAAAAAATCTAGTTTATAGAAAATTTTTGTCTTCTCAACTTAGCGTGAAATCTGTGAATCCAAAGGGATGGGATGTATATCTGGTATAGTGACATTGTTTAGGTTACCATAATCTACGCATGGGTGTAAAGTACCATCAGCTTTCTCCATGAAGAGACATGGGGAGCATACTGAGGAGGTATGCTATAATCGCTCCTTTGGCTAACTGCTCCTAAACCCAGACATCTAATGCCACTTCCTCATATATGGTCAAAGGGTAAATCAGGTAAGATATACGCACCAGATCAACAGTGAGCTTGAACTCACATTTAAACTCAGAATGAGCAGGTGATACATTGTCTGAAGCCGCATCAAACAAAAATTCCAGACCCTCCAAACAGGAAGGTAAAGGTACCTCCAGTGAGGGCTTCAACAATGGAGTAAGACTGAGAGTGTGGATATTGGGCCAGTGGGGCAGATCGCCCTGAAAATTAGCCTCAGATAATGGAACAATTAAGATACGACCATTCTTTAATGTTAAGGATAGGGTATTATCTCTCAAGTTAGTACTGACTTCAAACTTTCACCACCATTTCACTCCCAAAATAATGGGTACAAAAGGTTTTTGATTGCTTGGAAATGGTCTGTCAAAAGATACTTGCCCACTTGATAATACACTAACCCTAGAACCTTCAGGGTGGGTATACCTTGGAAAGCCCCTCCTCTAACTATACCACCTGGCAAGTAACTAAGCTCAAGGTAGTCGGCTAGGTCTTGGCCAATAAAATTCTTCGAGGTTTCAGTATCCACCAAAATAGTAGTGCTGATTTTCCCTGAAGGGGATGAAAGAATGGCAGTTAACAAAAAATATCCTGAATGCTCTTTATTTATAGCAGACAACGCAGCACTTCACCACAAAAATCTTCTTCAGGCGGTAGCATACCTCCAGGGTACGTTTCTGCATCATAGAATGGAGAGGGATAATTGGCCACTCTTACTACCAAGGACACATATACCACCATATCTTCAGCAACTGTATAAACATTATTGTATTTAAGAAGTAACTCCTTTTCCACCTCCTTTGTTCTGCGGATCATGGTTGTGGTCAAGCGTGGGTTATCTAAAGTGATTTGGTACACTTAATGGGTTTCATATCTGAGACATAAGAGAAGATATATGGCTTGGGTGTAAATAAGGAAAAGGCATTATAAAATGCGTTTCAGGATAAAAAAGACACTATACCCATTTCAGTGGCGGGATATGCACCGTTATCCAGGGCCATCACCACCAGGCCTTTCATTGATGATCCCTCCTGCACCCCCTAAATGCGGTGCCAAGAAAAACAATTTTATTGTATTGATTTTGTAATTTTTTGGATGAAAGTTGGGAGTTCATGACTCTTGGATTGCAAAGAGTCCATATCCACCGGGTATAGGAAAGAAGGGTAGATACTTTCCAGTTGGAGGTAGCAAGGATAATGCTGAGATGCTCCAAACCTTGCAAAGAGAGAAAACAGTGGTGAGCCCCACCGCGGCTGTAACCTATAGCTGGCGCACCCCATTTGCACTTTGTGAAATTCCCACACGGAAAAAGTTTGTGCATGTAAAGTAGAGTGGTTGGTCAATTAATGTAAGGAGATTGTCTATAAGTCTCCAGTTCCTAGAAGGGTGGTACACGGTGCACAGCCCCCACGCCAGGGAACTAGTTGTCAATAATAAGGTAAGTAGAGCCCCACAGAGGGTGCTGGAGCTGAAGTAACTTAGTACGAGGGTGGTTAATGAGATATAAACAATGAGAAACTGGAAAACAACAAAGCTTGGGTGGGCTCCAAATAGGGGTCCATACCAAAACGGGGCTCTGGGCGTGAGTGCAAAAGTGGACCAGTATGGAGGGGACCGAGGCAGCACAGCGGAGCACCAGAGAAGAAAATTATATTTGTGCAAATCCAATGGCTAACGTTGCATAAGACATCCTTAAAGAGGTCCGCGCACAGGTTTGCCCAAGTTAACAAAAAATGTAAACTAACAAAGGGTCTTAATATTGGGGAAGTCAACCAACAAGAGAGATTGGTATCAAGTAAACAAATTTAAGAATATTTGGGGGAATAATTGATTGATGGAAGTGGTGTTAAGCCCAGGTGCACCAATAAGCGCATGCTTCCATTGGGAAGTGTATTATAACTGGTAATCAACTGAACTAGGGTTATTAATGGTATGTAAGGACTACCTGAGATGATAGTTCACTACCAAATAAGTTTTAAAACCCCAATCACTGAGAAACCAGTGAACCATCATTTTTAATCGCATAGCTGGTTTGTATTAAACATCTGCTATAATGAAGGGACAGATTTCTTTCACATCCCCAGGACCAACCTGGGCATATCTCACCTTAATCCAGCGTTAAACCAAAGTATGTTTGAGGTCAGGGAGGCCTACCAACTTCACCTTTTTGTCCTCCTAACGTGCAGCTTTATCCTTGATATTGGTCCCCATAATCATGGCATCCTCAAGCCATGACAACAGAATAAGGAGCTTGACGAGCTGTTGGACAAGTACAGCAACATCTTTAGTACCAGATACAAATTATATGGACTCTGCAAGGGTAAGGTCCACTAGATGGATACCGGTTCTGTTATAATATTAAAATCTAAACCCTACCACCGCTAAAAAAGCAGAGGATGCCGTTATTGCACAAGAGATGAAACAACTACTGAAGCAGGGCTAATCAGACTATCAAAAGTCCCTTGATTTCTCCTTTGTTGCTTGTATTTAAAAAGGATGGAACTCAATGAGTAGCTAAGGACTATCGCCATTTGAATGAGATAACTAAGTAAGACTTTCCCTGATTGCATGCATTGACGACGCTATGAAATGCCTGGATGGCTCAAAATACTTCTCAGAGATGGATCTGGCCAGAAGCTACTGGCATATGGAGCTCTCACCCGAAGAACAGGAGAAGTGCGCTCTGATCAGTAGTAAGGGGTTGTTTAAGCCCACAATGATGCCACAGGATCTCTGCAACATTTTTACTACCTTCCAGCATGCGATGGATCACATTTATGGCAATTTCAAGCTGTTTAATTATTGGTTTATCTTAATGACATTACTGTAGACAGCCAGACATTTCAGGAGAAACTACAACACCTCCAAGAGGTCTTTACTTAGCTGAAAGTATCAAATCTGATGTTAAAATGGAGAAAGTGCATTCTCCTCAGAAAGCAGGTAGAGTTCCTCAAGATTGTGATCAGCCCTAGTGGAATCAAGCCTCAAGACGGGAAATTTAAGGCAATTGTGGCTATGGAGACACCCAGAATCATGAAGGACATCTGTCAGGAAGACGAAAGCCAAGGTTTAGACTGGCATGCCAGTCAGGATAAAAAATACCCAAAAGGCGAGCCAGAATTCCAGGGGCATTGCCGCTAAAACGACTTTATAGTGTGCAGGAAGGAAGGTAACAATTGAGCGCTGATGGGCCACAAGCGTATACAGCAATCCAGCAAGGAAATAGGCTGTTGTGGCCCCAGGCCTGATGGGCCTTGGCGTAGGGACTTGCGCAACTAAGTTTGGGAATTTTGGGACTCCCATAAGGGAAGTGGGTATGACAACATTAGTGAGGGGACGGATTCTCGCCTGGAGTGGGAATAGGTGGGCCCACAGGATACCAATATCCTGCAGATGGATGGCTCCGCAATCAGGGAGAGTTCCACGAAATTCTTCATATGATAAGCCAAATTGATGGTGGTAGGAACCAGAGTTACTAACATGACTGGGATTTTCCAGTCAATATGAGGCCCACGAGGGCACATTGGAGATGTCATGGGGGTTTGGCAAATATATATATGAAATTAATAAAACATATTGGAGCGTGGAAAGATTATTTCTAAAGTGTAAAATAAGAAAAAAACTGTTAATTTCCTCAGTATGTTATAACTGCTTAAATAGAAAATTGATTGTGGAATAGCTTAGGAAAGTGTGGGATTGGCCCTTATAATTCATCTAAATTGGAAAAATTTGAGCGAGAGAGGGGGAAGATGAACTTATTGTGAACCAACTTTGAAAGATTTGGCAGTAGGCTGAGTTGCTGTTGGTTCGTCCATGGATGCCTGAATTACTGATTTTCTTCAGTTCCAATGGCTAGAGCAATGGCGTCTTGCCTGACGGGCAGTGGGAACTCCCAAGGCCACCACATATAGGGGCGGTCCCATGAGGTTGTGAATGGGTTATAAGCTCTCAGCCCACTCACACACAGTCGCTCTGGCATCCATTTGGCCAAGTGAGATTTATAAAATGGAGATCTGGTGATTTCAGGGAGGGTTTTAAACTGTCAGCAACATTTCTTGACAGCCCAATGCCATTGGTAAGCTTTGCCAATAATTTGACACTTGACACTTCATTTACAAAAAGTATGCTCCCGTCAGGCTTTGTTGCTGAGGGCTTGAGGCTCTTGGGCCTTAATGTCAAATGTTTGTTGTTAATGAATTCATGTGGAACTTTTGCCCCATGAAAATGCCGACTTTCTGTCTAGTACTAAAAAAAATGCCGACTTTCTGATACTTTGGTACAAATTACCTCAAATTACCGTACTAATTTGACTGAAGTAAATGCAGGAATGGGTGACAGAGTCTTCAAAGGGAGAGCTGTTACCCATTACTCGTCCACCATATAAGCGAGATCACTCTGTGAGATGAGAGGGGCATCTGGTCTTCTTGGACCCTTTTTTGATGGGAATGGGAATGCCACATGATCCAAGTGGAGGGGACGCTCCCCAGGACTTACAACATCCAAGTGTTCCTAATAATGGTGGGATATCACTAGCAGTTCATCCACCCTTTTGCAGACTTAACTGCACCCCTCACAATCCTGCTCACCAAAGAAACGAGTTTGAGTTGGGCCTAGAACAGGATCATACCTTCAAAGAGTAAAGGCAATATTGGGTGAGGCTCCAATATTGGCCTACACAGACTTCAATAAGACTTAACACCTATATACTGATTCCAGTTATGCTGAACTTGGCACGATACTGGTACAACTAGACAAAGGAGGGGTGGGACACCCAATTTAGTATTATTACAAGGTTTTAGCAAGGCAGGGAAGAACTACACTATCACTGAGAGAGAGTGCCTGGCATTGATTAAGTGGTCAAGCACTTCAGACCTTAATTGTACAAGATACATTTTAAAGTTTAACGAATCATGCGTTGCTCCACTGGATATGGAACATAAGGGTCCTTATGGACGCCTTTTCCGCTGGGAAGTACTTCTCCAAGGCTATCATTTTGAGATAATATACCAAGCTGGGAATAAACATCTTAATGCTGATAGCCTATCATGATTGCTGGTGTTCCACTTATAAGCACCAGAGAGTGATCAGTTATATGAGTTAATTGGGTTAACAGAAGAAGCCTGTAAGGACAAAGTATATGAAGTTGAGATTTTCCTGAGAAGGTGTTCCAAAGACACTAGGAATTTCAATGAAAACCAACAAAAAAGGTTCATAACAAGTGGCACCCTTATATTAGGCCCAATGAATTAATGTTATTGGTTAATGATGCACATAAGCACGTAGGCCATGGAAGATTTCAGAAAGCAGTGGCATACCTGAATGAGCAAATCTACTGTAAAGTATGTCTGACAAAGTGCATTAAGATTAAGAGTTATTTATACTGTGAGTGAGTTTCCGCCCAATGGAGAAACGCTTTGAGTTTACTCCAAAACAACCTACAACATCCTTCAATAATGTATCATTAACATGGTGTTACCCTACTAACTGCATCCATTGAATCAAAGTTCATCCTATTAGATGTAAACCACCACTTCACCAAATGGTTTGAAGCCTCCACGGTCAATACATACACTGTAACTCCACCACTTGATTTCTTTACAACCAAGTGATTTAAAGACATGGTTGTCCTCAACTTTTGCTTTCAGAAATGGGAAGAATTATATGTTAAATGTGGTGAGAAAACTAATGGACTTGGCTGGAGTGAAACGGCAATTCACCACTCCCCACAACCCATCATTAAATGGAAGCGTTAAGCGAGTTAATGGAACCTTGAGAGGGATTCTAAGGAAAATGTCCTTCAGATATAAATTAAAATGGGATAGTTGCTGCCCTCAGTGTTGTTGGCTTACCGGTTAAGCCACCATTACTTAATTGGGTCTGTCCCCTTTCAACGCCCTGTTCGGGCGAGAGGCAGCACTGCAAACATTACTAGCAAAATCATTACAACGGACTGAAAGAACCTGCACCTGGAAGCTATCATCAGGAGTTAGCGGAAAAACTTATTAAAATTCATTTTTAAACCTCAAACAATAAAGAGGCGACTAGCCCTCAAAGTTGACGGGAGAGTCAGATTTGAACTAGGCTATTGGTGTTCAGCCTAGGGGACAAAGTTTTATTTTATCATTTATGGGGATTACAGCCAGAGAAATACAGGCCATCTGGACTGGGCCTTCTACTCTCTTGGAAACAAGAGGAGCCGAATACTCTATCCAGAATTACTATAATAACATTGTAATTTAATAGAGTTCATGCATGGACCTGAGGTCCTTTCCTGGTCTCATCTTGAAAGAGGAAGTGTCATGGATGAGGCTGCGAGAGTACTAGCAGATCAATTATCAATTGATGAAATGAACAGAGTCTGACCCCTAATTTAGTGGAAGTATAGGTAACTTACCCGTATGGATGGATTTGGGTAAGCTACTTTTATAGATGCAGGCAAGGAAAGAATTCTAGCTATTATCAGTATGATGTGGTGCAAAATAAATTTCACCTGACGCTTCAAAATTTTTTTATTGAAGATGATGATGTCATGAAAAACACTATTAAAATTACTCCCTTTTATACCTTCAGGGGGCCAAAATACTTTGAAACTTTCCAATGATATGCAATGATTTGACAAAACACCCTTATGGGAATAATTGAGGATCTCGTTTGAGTATTACTAAATATGGTAAGCAACCAATTTTAAGAGTCGCTCAAAGCCTAATGTGAGGCACGTCAAAGGAGCACCATGGCACAAACCTGATGTTGAGAAGTGTGCTATTAAATATGGTAAAAAATAACTGGAAAAGAAGCTACCGCTGACAACTCAAAAGCAGGGATAGAAGGAAGGGCCCCTAGATATCCAGGTTCAGGGGTAATTTCTGAGAGAAGGAGCTCACATATAAATGAACTATCTAAATGGATGAAGCATCTAAAACAGCGATCAAACGCCGTCTCACTAGGGTGCCTTGAAAATCACTAATATCACTACCCAAATTCATATACTCTTACAATCAACATTAATACTATTTAATCTTTTCTTTATCGTTGCAAACACTTTTGCAACCCATTCAATTCAAGACTAAATCTAGTTTGATAATCTCATAGAGGGGATTAGTCTGCGCCCATGTCTGGGAGCAGTTGGGCAAGCAAGGCAAGAGTAGCAGGCGGAAGGCCCATGGCCTCTAACATTTGAAAACGCCCCGGAGAATCTGGCAGAATAGAAAAAAATCTAAAAAAACCGGCGGTCACAATTTCCCCAGAGATGCTCGCGTGGCAAGCACGATGCAACCAGTACATCAACACGCCACATTCCCAGCCACTTTTGTCGGTGGGATTCAGAGTCCGTGTGTATCTGGACATCCAAAAAGCGGCCCTATGGGAAAAATTTTGTGAAGATGTACACAAAATTTTCCCAACCGTGATGTACATTGCACCTCACTCCATGTCACGCGGTTGGCTGGACCTAGGTTTTGAAAGCAAAATAGCAGCAGATGAGGCTGCAGCAGTGCGCATAGTGGTCGACCTCCCTGAAGGGTGACGGGTCATCGAAACTAAACGCACCAGATGGACAAAATCAAACCAAATTTTCCTCACGTTTGACTTTTTGCCTACTATGGTAAAACGTGATATTTTGGAGCAACACCTGAAAGATGGTCTCGCCATATATGGCGAAATACATACTTTCAAAATGCAACGTTTCACGCTGATGCCACACCTGTGCACTGGCAAAGCTATCGCAGTTCTGACCCCAACTGAGGAGATTGTGAAGGACCTAACCCAGATCCCACACTCCACCTTTATTGAAATTGCAGGGCACACCACCCACCCATTCCGGGTAACCATGGACAGCGCGCCCCCCATTTGCAACCACTGTGATGCGTTTGGCCATAGGGTGCATGCATGCCCCATCAAAGAGGGCGTCATATTCCAAGAGACCCCTCAGCGGCCATGGCCAGCGGAGAGGCGCACTACGAACCAACTGCAAGCACCAAGGAGGCTTTCCCGTGGGGAGCACAAGGCTGCTACCTATTGGTAAAGCCCATCTCCCCACAGGAGCGGAAGAAGGCCAAGCAGGCCCATAGGACCATGGCCAAGGAAGCAGCCAAGGCCACCACCACCATCCCACACTCACAACGCCAGGAGGATATGGAGACCTTCGTGGCAGAAGCAACTCGGGAATCTATCACCCAATCAGATTGGGAGGCCCATGCCAAACGGCCACTCAATCTGAGGATCCAAGGGGGATTCGATCTCACCCAATCGCTGTACCCAAGCCCCAGTCAAAACCAACTTGGGACCTATCCCAACCAAAATTTTTTTTTGCCCTACTCGATGGTGGACCAAACTTATCCGCACCACAAAAAATTCGTCTGACGTCAGGAAAACAAAAAGCGAAGGCCAAAGCCAATGTGACTCTTTCTGCAAAAATTAACAAAAACCCCAATAGCGTTGCTGCTAATACCCATGCTGCTGTGAAAGCCCGAGGGGACCTGGAAGAGGCTGGTGGGCCCGGGGGCCCACCCCCTCGCACCTAAGGTGCGATGGGGGAAACCTTCACTCTAGGGACGCTGAATATCGCTGGACTCAAGGCCTCCCCGTCCCAGGCTAAGAAACTGAGTTTTTTACAAAACAATTTACCTGTGGATATCCTGGCCATCCAGGAGTCCCACTGTCCACAAGGTTCCAAGGAAGCTTGGAAAATAATGCTCCTACCATCCCTATCCTTTTGGTCAAAGCACTGTGGGGTGCTAATTCAGAAAAACAATTTTGTCAAATTTACATCTTCAGAAACATTCCTAAATGGCTGAGTGCTCGTTGTCACCTTCTCATGGGCCAATGTTGTACACACAATCGTCAACATTTATACCCCAAACGGTGCACATGAGCGTCAGGAATTTTTCTTGTCTGTCAAATCCCTCCCGCTACCCCCCAATTTTTTCCTAATTGGCGACATGAACTGTTGGCTAACCTCACCAATGGACCAGTGGCCGCCCTCACCCCACGCCCCACAGGGTCATGTAGAACTACGCATTCTAAAAGCCACCCTTGGGTTAATGGATGCGCTGCCATGACATGCCCCACTGCTCAAAAACATGATGCATCCCCACATCCACAACGGCCAATTAAGGTCCATGACCCGCATCAACCTTATTCTAGCACCGGCGAAATTCCAACCCAACATCTCCCACTTCAAAACAACGAAAATGGAATTCTCTGACCACTGACTAGTATCGATAACATACCACTTACCTGTCACAGTTGCAAAGGCCCCACATTGGTGCAAAATCCGCCCCCCAGAGCTCGCGTCGCCAGGATTTTCCATGTGGGTGGAAGAGGCAACTTTGGCAAAATCGTTTATTGCACCATTTTGCGTGGACCCCATTTCCACATGGGCAACTTTCAAAGAAGACACCATCCGCCACTATCGCCATCTCTCATCCAGACGCTCACGAGCCACAGCAGCGGTTATATCGCGCGCACTGGCAGAATTGGCCCACTTGGAGTCCAACATTCCAGCCTCAGGATATAGCCCTGCATGGGGCCAGAAGTGGGCGGAGGCAGCCGCCCACCTCAACGCACTTGAAAGGCAACACAAACATTGGGTTTGTGTCCAATACAGGGCCACATGCATCACTAAAGGTGACAAGTGCACCGCATACTTCTTCAAAAAAATTTTTGCACCACGCCAGAGCGTGGCCTGCACACATGTGCAAAGATCGGATAATTCTATTGTGGACACACCAGCCAAAGTGGCAATCAAAACGCAAAGATATTACTCCGAGTTATACCAAGCCAAACCAATTCAGCCAGCCAAAATGGCGGAATTTCTCAATCGAGCTCATATCCGCACCATTTTCTGATACCCGGAAATAATAAATTTAATTACTCCAAACGAATTATGGACTACCATTCACAGTGCGCCAAACCAAAAATGCCCAAGCCCAGATGGCATTCCATATGAGTTCTACAAAAAATATTTTAAGTATATATCCCCATTGCTGCTAGCCTCACTCAACCAAAGCCTGTTGGAAACGTGCCTCTTACCAGGAGGACATGAGGCCTTTACGGTCACACTCTTCAAGAAAGGGGATAGACTAGACTTAGCCAACTGGCGCCCCATTTCTCTAACAAACACAGACACCAAAATTTTAACCAAAATCATGGCTAACCGTTTAGGGACTGTAGCATCTGCCACCATCTCCCCAGAACAATTTGGTTTCATCCCCAGAAGGTCATTTTGGGATAACGTGCACTCTGTGGCTAATGTGTGTCAGTCCACAGCCTCTGGGGCACTTGTATTCTTGGACCAACAAAAGGCCTATGATAGAGTAAACTGGGAATACCTTAGGGCCTGCCTCCAACAATTCCGCCTACCTCCCCGCTTCATTAACTGGGTGATGCTGCTCACGGAATCTGCAACAATGGCAGTGCACAGCCCAGGTTTCCTAATGGAAGTAGTCCGTCCTCAAAGGGGCCTGCGACAAGGGGACCCCCTCAGCCCACTCTTATACAACTTCAGCCTTGACCCACTACTGCGAAATGTGAATGCCCAACTCACTGGGGTCCATGTGCCAGGCCAAACCCCAGTCAAGATGATGGCATTTGCAGATGATTGTGTGGTGGGGGTGTCTAATAACAAAGATGCACGCGCGCTTGAAGCCCTCATCCAGGAGTATTCTCGGGTAAGCAACGCGGCACTGAACGCCTCCAAAACTAAAATCATCCTCCTTGGTCGGTATCATAACTACTGGGCCCCTGCAACCAGTGTTCAGCCCGGCCCATCTGCTCGCACACGCGCTCGCCCTCCCAGCTCACCCCACACCGCCCCACTGGTGCTCCCCTTCATGCCACGCCCTACTATAGGGCCTGTCCGCCATCTGGGCGTGTGGGTGGAGGCAGGCGGGTATGCGTCAGCAAAAATGGAGTGCCATATACTGGACAACGTGACGAAGCGAATTGCCTCTCTCAGAGCCCACCCTACTACCCTCACTGGCAGGGTTGTTCTTGCCAACTCTATGCTCCTATCCAAAGTCTGGTTTGGAGCCCACGCTATCCCCTTCTCCCCAAGCTTCTTCAAATCCCTGTATGCTTTGCTACAAGGTTGGCTACGGTCAGGCCACCCTCCACCAGTACGGCTAGAGGTCATGTTTGGCCCTCATCATCATGGTGGCATGGGCCTACTTGACTTCAAAGCCCATGCGGCCAAGATCTTGGGTACCTGGATTGTGGCCGTCACCGCTCCTACACTCCCATCCCAACACTGGTCCCGCGCAGCCTGCTCCAACTTCTCCTGAGCCTTGGGCCTCAACAATCCATTGAACCCCCACTCCCTGATGAAATACCTGGCTTCACACCCATCGGCCACAGGTCCTCACGGTACTAAAACCCACTACAAACGTATCCTACTCTCCATGCGGAGCGCTGAGTGGAGAATTTGTATTAGCGGACATACAACCTGAAGAGGCCGCCCCTCTCCTCAGTTCACACAAGAGGTACAGGGGCTACCCATCCATGATGGCGTGATCCCCATTCGACCCCAAGTCCTATCCAGGGTGGACTACCTGGACATGATGGACATCCCTTTATTCCACTGATACAAAAGACTATCTGGAAATACGCACACCATCCTCTGTTGCAGCCTCAAATCCGCTCCCATGTGTGGCGCTGCCTGAGGCGGGTGTATCGTACAGCTGAGTGCTCTAATGCTTTACAATCATCCTGTGTCATGTGTGGCCAGTATGGAACGCTGTTTCACCGCCTGGAGAAGTGCCCCACCTCTAAAGTAATATGGCGCGAAGTCTAACGTCTGCTAGGCCAGGATCAAACACATCCCTTCAGTCTGTCAAGAGATATGTTTGCTTTATCAATGGCCTCCTCCCTTCCACCCTCCCTCCGTGCTCTGGTGGTTGCATTCGCCATGTGTACCATCCACACGATTGTCTTGGATGCCATCGCTGGATCCATCCCCACCCTCCCTGAAGCTGTCCACAGATTACGATCTCATTTGGTGGATCACTTTCAAGCGTGGATGTTTGGATATCTCCCACCATGTCGCCGACAGCTGGTCTCCTCCTGGTTCCCAGTCTGGTTCATCAAATCAGACCCCTTCCTCCACACGTGCTCAATAGTGGCTAAGTCCCCTACACACGTTCCCTCCCTCTTCCCATAAGTGGCGTTCCCGCTGGCAACAAGAGATAGCATCGCTTCTCTGGGGTGCCTCCCCTGGTACTAAGTTTTGTCTCATCTGAGTCATATTTGGAAGTGTCCGTCCCATAGTCGGCCTTCCCCGCATTAATTTAAAATTTTAAAACATTAATATTATTTACTAAAAAATTTCAATAGAAGTACAAAGTACTTCACTTTTTACTCAAATAAAAATTCTCTCCACAGAATCTCAGTTTTGTCCTTTTTATTTCACTAACAGTGGTTTAAGTGATCTAATCGCCAGTAGCCAGTATGGGCTTAGCAATTGAGCAGAATAAGGTAACCAGTCTGAGATTTGCTCTGTTTAAACAAGGCAATTAATATAGCAGATACCTTGGAGCCAAGCTGTTATGGAAAACGTTGGATTGAATTCTGTTGACTCAAAAGGTTCAATGTATAGAGAGCATATCAGAGAGTGTCAACAAGGGAATTTCCAAGGGCGCAAACAATTTACAAAGAGATCAATCCTTCAACAGGTAGCATCAGAGGAAAACTTGCTCTATGAGAATAATTGTGATCTAAGAGCCGGTTATCTGGTGCCTAATTTGCGTGGAGTAAACCCCCTGAGCAGCAAGTCAGCCTCACATGTTAAGCGAGCATAGGTCAGTGATTGACTACACCAAAGAGAATCACAACTTCATCTTATTGTTCAAAAACATAACTTCAATAAAATATTAAAATTAACAAAGCTCTCAATGCAATTCCTGCCATACTATCAAAAAATACTTTTTGGTAAACTTCCTCCATTGTGAATTTTCCCACAAATATATGCAGTTGAAAAGTTACCAAGTTGAATCAAAACCAATGTTATTAATGTAAGTGCGATTGTCATACCAAAAAATGTGTTCAAATTTTTGAGTATGAGGCGTAAAAATCTTTTCAGTATGAAGGTTAAGGCGCCTCATGCTGATAAAGAAGATATGCCCCTCAATCAATACATTGTAGCAATAGTCATTATGAAACCTGTTTTAAAAATTTCTAAATAATAGAATCTTAGAGAAATTGATACTAAATTTATTATCATGATATATATGTGTTTTCAATACCATTTACCTATTTAACCTCCTTTCTGACTTAAACTTATATGGATACTACTACTGGTAGTTAAATCAATGTTGTGGTACATAAGGTACAAGTCATGGGTATAATTTATAATGAATTTCTAGCAATGACATTTCTAAAAATTATTAATGAGATAAAAAACCCTGATTTAGCTCACAATGTTAATTATGGAACTGAAAGTCCAGAAGATAATAAGGCCATTGACCTAACAAGTTTTCATTATGGGTTTGTAAATTAGATCTCACTGAAGTTATAATGGACTTAAATAATCATAGTAATGACTTAGTTATTATGACTCAATTCTTACATAATTATTAAGTAATTATAACCTAGCAGAAAATTTAATCTTTACTATGTTTCTTGGCGTAACAGTTCTCATAACTGACGCCAAAGTTAAAAATGGACTCAAAGCTGTAAATCTAGCAGAGAGGGAAAAAAGATGGGGCGAATATAGACTACTTTATTGAGTTAGAAAGCGCTGTTATTTATAGGTCATGTAGGGACATGGTGCCTCAAGAACTTTCGAGGCCCCATATGATCAGGATCTTTCACTGCCTTCCAGATTGACCGCCTGGTTGGAAGCTTCATTATTCTGCATCGCCCTCATTACTGCAGTGATGGGGATATGCCTCTTGCAATTTTGGAAGTGGGGATGGGATTCCTGAAGGTGTACCCATAAATTCTCATGCACATGATGCTTCCTGATCATGTCTAGTTCCAGAGCCTTTAAAGTAAATCTCCATTTAACTAGTTCAAGAGTCAATTACTGAGGCTTGTTTTAGGAGCAGGGAATTTGACTTGCTCATCATCTTAAATCCTGACAAAGCCCCCCTCAAGATTTTATTAGAGGGTGATATAGGGCCAAAGGAATCAGCCATGTACTTGATTCACCACTGTTCCTGATTGAAGTCAGCAATGGAGTACTACAAGTTCACCTTATAATTGATCTTATAAGTCCAGTATTGAGAACGTTAAGCTTATTCTGTTGACCTTCAGGTTGATGGTGGTAAAAGATAACAAGGTCACCCAATTAAAAAATTAGTAAGGGGGACAAGTCAAAATTAAATCAGGATGTCTCCCTTTCTGTGGTGCTGACAATTCCTTGAGTGGCTAGGGCTTGAAGCCAGACAATTTCATCAGCTAAGGCCCTCATAGTGAAATCAGAGTCCTCAGTTGCAGAGGCCTAGAGCAATGGCTGAATAATACTTGGTAACTGGGGGCACACCCATATAGAGTGTCAGGACATGGGGAGTAACTCAACCAGCCCTATGTTGAATCGGGGCATCAAAGCCTCAGCGAGATAGTAGGACCTAAGGGCCTAAGAAAACTATAATGAATTAGAGAATTTTAGAAACTATGGAGTTATTTGGGTAGAGCCTCAAGGTATTTATAGGACCTTAAGGCTAAAAGTAGGAAAGGATTCATAATAGGCAGGTAGTGGAAGCTATGCAATAAGTGCCTAGGATAGGGGAAGTCTTGGAATCGGTTACCAATAGTGAGATATATAAAATAATATTAGTACAAAGGGGATTGGGATTATCCTCAGCATAAGTCGCTGGTGAATCCCAAAATGGCCATTTGATTGGCTTTTAGAATCGATTTGGGATTTTGCCATGATTCAATTGTTAGCTTTGAACATCCTCAGCATTAGTCGCTAGTGTTAAATTGAATTATAAAACTAATATTAGATTTTTCAGGGTTGATCCCCAATACTATAATTAGGCTCAACCTAAGTTGATGCGGGAGCCTAATTCAGCATTCGCCAATAAATAAGTCACAACCTCTAGAAGAGCTTCCCCCTAATAAGGGAAGAATCCCAACATAGAGCTTAAAAGAGTGACATCATGATGATCTAATGCTAAGTTATTATGTAAGTAAGCAAAGGGTTTGGAAAATAATGATTCCACTGAGAAGGATCAGAGGCGGCCATCTTCTGAAAAATAGAGACAGATTTACATTAGCGCGTTTCACCACCTCCATTGGTCAATGGGTTGTAAGGGGCAGTAGAACTCAGGTTAGTACCAAAAAGCGAGGTAAGTTCCTGGACTAACTTCAAGGTTAAATTTAACACATTGTCCAAAAGTAAAGTTTGTGGGCATCTATGCTAAGTAAAAACGGATCAAATAAGAAAGAGAGTCATGGCTTTTTCAGTGGCAACTAGGACCAAAATTACTTTGATCATTTGGTCAGATGGTCCACAGCTAGGATGATATATTTATGGCCATGAGGCCCTGTGGGAAGAGGGCCTACTATATCAATGCTGATGATATTGAAAGTACCTGTCAGGGCAATGACCAAGTGCTGATATCAAGGACTGGCTCGATCTTAAGATTGATAAGTTATGCAGGCATCCAGAACCTCTTGGATGGTTTCTACCATAAGGTCCTAGTAACATCATGTCTTTAGACACTCATGAATTTTCTTTGCTGCCTCATGTCCCACAGTTGCATGCTCTTATAAGATAAAGTTAGTTCAGGAAGAAGGGCAGATGTATGGGAGACATTTATTATTGACCCTTTTATATAGCATTCCATCATTGATCTGAGTGTCTTGGTCAACTTACAGAGCTAAGCTTGGATCACAGGAGATTTCAACTAAAAGCGCTCAGGTCAGTAAATTATTGTACAGTTGGTTTTTCTCTGGGGTTCAGGCAGCCAGTAAAAGCATCCTAGAGAGACCATTGGCATTCTGGTAAATTGCTCCCACAAGGTGACCAATAGTGAAATTTTAGCTCTGCAGTCTTAGGGCCCATCTGGGTCCTTCATCAGTGCAGCCATCAGAGTGAGGAACTACCAGTGATGATGGAGAAGTGAATGCTATAGAGATAGGTCTGGAAATGCTTGATCGCTAACAAGACAGCCAGGCATTATTGTTCAGTTATGCTATAGTTCTGTTCAGCCTTGCTTAAGATAGTCAGACTTTTAATCAGTCAATTCCTCCAATGATTACTTGATATTTGTGATGAAATCGCCAATCTTGGCAGAATGGCTCATTGA
The DNA here is from genome assembly GCA_022478985.1 of Massospora cicadina. NCBI lineage: Eukaryota > Fungi > Entomophthoromycota > Entomophthoromycetes > Entomophthorales > Entomophthoraceae > Massospora > Massospora cicadina. The sequence goes on along the minus strand of JAKSZP010005705.1, from coordinate 55,293 downwards.
ATGAATTTCGTGGTTGTTTTGATGATTGATTGATAAGTTGCTCCCCAACTGGGTTGATTCAGATCATCATTCCGCCAGAATGGGAAGATAGGAGCAGTTGGTGCCAATCATAGGCCCCAAATTAGTATATGGATCACCGGCAAATAGTAGTTGAGGATGATAATTTATAATAATTTACTATATGCCAGCGGAAGCCAAAGATTCCTAGTTCAAGGTGATGAAGGATGTTTCAAGAACCTAATTTATAAATTGAATGTTGCCTGAGAAAGGCGATTCCCCACCCTCGGGTTGGGACCATCTAGTACTAAAAAAGGCGTTTCCCAAATGATCAACTAGGAGAGTTGAAACGAGTTGTTAGTGAGAAGACGAGATATACCAAGTTACCAACCCAACCAAAGATGCTTCCCACGCATAATTACTAAGTCAAACCCAAATTTGATTATAATTTTTATATAATTTATACAGCTCACCGGCGACTGAAGCCCAAGGATGAGCCAAAAATAATATTTGGACATCAGGAAGGATGGAGGGAGAGGGTTGACACCAAGTAAGAGAGAAGCGCGGTGCAAAGGAAGAGAGAGTGGTTGGTGGAAGACCCAGCGATGAGCCAATAGGTCAGCAATGGGCGCAGTAGCTTAATGTTAATATGATTACCTGGTGCTTGCCTTTCAATAAATATCCCCCTTTACCTATTTTCCCATTTTATAAAAGTTTATGCTTATTCTTGTTAGTTAAGGTTTAGGCTGGGGGATCCCTGAATGGCGTGGGTGAAACACCAAGGGGTCAGTCAGCACTGCTGGCCCTGTCACCTAAAGTAATATGGCAAGGGTCAGTCAGTCTCCATACTGGTTGGCCTGCCAACCAGCAGAACCCACTGTCGCCAGAAAATTTGATTTCTGACAAAGGTCTTGCTGAAATAAACTACAGGGTGATTGAGCTAATTTGCATCATGCTGGTCTAGGATGACCCCGACAGCTATGTCACTCACATCCATAAATATCAAGAAAGGTTGAGTAAAACGTGAATGAACTAAAATGGGTTTCATGAAAAGAGCAGTTCTCAATGAATTAAAAGACTGTTCTTATTATGACTGCCACTCAAAAGGCATGTTCTTTTGCAGGAGGTAATATAGGGACTTGATGATCAGCTAACTGAGGGATAAACTGATGATATTAGCCCACCATGCCAAGGAATACCTGAATATCACTCATGCTCTGGGGATGCTACATTTTTCAATGACTTCAACTTTGTTTGTTATGGGCTGGATGCCATCCTTCAACACCTTATGTCCTAGGAAACCCATTTCAGACTTAAAAGGAGCACTTTGAAGGTTTAAACTTTATCAATGCCTTTCTTAGATAATTTAAGACTTCCCAAAGGTGCTCCGCATGACCATTAAAGATTTACAAGAAAACATATTGTCAAGGTATATGAGGACACATGATAACTTCAAGTCTCTAAGGATCCCATTAATGGCGCGTTGGAAAATGGCAGGCATGTTAAAAAAGCTCTGGGGCATGCTCATGGGTTTGAATAGCTCCTCATTGCTATGATCGCACACTTTGCTCAATCTTTGGGGCCGCACCACTTGCCAATACCTTCTGGAAAGGTCCATTGCAGTAAAGTATCGTGCTCTGGCTAGCAGGTGAAGAAAATCGTCGATTAGGGCAGAGTATGATTGTCTTTTTTGCTGACAGAGTTGAGTTGGCAGTATTTCATCACCACCCAATGACTTCCATCCTTTTTGTAAACCAATAGGAGGGGGAGGCCTAAGGGCTGTGAAAAAGCACCAATAGTCCAGCTTCAAGTAGTTGTTTGAGTTCTACCGCCACCTGGGCTTCTTCAAACTTATTTTTTCAGTAAGGTTGGAACTGAAAGGAGGAGCGTCCACAGTTTCCAAATGTTGTAAAACTCCGCTCATTTTTCTGAAATTGTAGGTTGAGGATGAGAAAAAAGCTATGAGTATCCCTCTAATAGTTCATGAACTTGGTGCTGTTAGTCTCTGATGAGCTCCTTGTTAATACAGGTCCAACTAGAGTCTCTGATGGGGGCTCTATAAACCAAAATTCCTCAGGCTTCCAAATCTGCAGATATCCTTGACAGCCTCTACTGGTAAAAGGTGAAAATATGTAGTGGGACAATTTAGGACTGCTGCCCTAGGTTTGTCAGTAAGGTTATACAACAACACTGATATGGATCCGGCACAGGTGGGATATAAAATCCCTTGACAAGTCAGAACCTCTTTAGCAGAAAGGTCTTCCAGACCTTGAATCTCCAACAGGTGTCTTAGGGAATGTTAACATTGACCAAGGTATTGAAGAAACTTGGGACTTTGGAGGTATTTTGGTCGTCCTGGTTAGATAGATGGCAAGCTTTTGTGGTCACTAACGGCAGCCAAGGGCAACTTAACTTTTGAGCTCCTTACATGATACTTGAGACAATCAATTTGGTTCTCAATAATTGGCAAGCCCAAGCCTTAACCTCCGCTTTGGAGTTGCTTGAGTTTCCAAAGATTAGGAGACCTGATATCCCAACGGGATATAAATCCTTCATCATAATGTACTAATGCAGAGTAGTCTTGGAGAAACAAAGTTATAAGAAAAAGTTTATAGCTATGGTTATACAGTGCTATGGCGGGAGTATTTACAGAGAGCTTCCCAAATCAGATAGGAAGGTAAGAATAGGCCCTATGGATCATGTACAGTGTGGTCCAGCTGTGCTGTACATATAATGTGGCATATATAGAGCGATTTTGATACACTTCATCAGTTTGAACAGGTAATGTTCATGGGGGAACTGCTGATGACAATTGAAAGAACCGAATTTTAAGAACTCAAAGGGCGATGTGGGTAATCAAACTTTTAAACTGTGGAGATAGCACGAGAAACATGGGAGATTCATCAGAAGAGTAAGAAGTATCAAGTTCTTTATTATCAATAAATACCAAAATTTTTTCAGGTGCAATAGCTTTAGGTTCATTAGAGGTCATGGATGAGGCTTGAGGCGAGGTAAGGATGTCAGCATGGAGCGCCTTGTCCTTCATGCTGAGGGCCCTTTTCCCACCTCCTTGGCAAGTCGTTTCCAGCATGTCTTGGCGCTGTGATGGAAGCAATACAGTAAGTGCATCAGGGTTGAGGATTATTCCGATTTTTGAAAACATGGACCTGAGGACGTTTAGAGGGGGCTAAAGCGGTAGCCTTAGGAAATAGGGTTGTTGTAGGGATCTTGTTAGGTAATTCCTTTGTTTCCATATGCAAATAAAACCGTCCTTTTGGACGATCATATGCATTTGAACCTCAGGATAAGACCCCAACGCGGAGATGACAGTGTAATGGCGTAGTCCAAGGAAATCAGTTTGTAATCACTAAGGGCTGCATCTGGGCGTACATGGCTGAAGAACTCCACAGGGCTCTCTCCTTTGTTCAGGCAGATACCCATGAACGCTTGTTTTTGATTAGCTTTTATGGTTGCGACAATCTTGGACTAAGGCAGTCAAGACCCTTTCCCAGGTGTGGCATTCTTTTAAATGGGGAATCATAATCTCCCAAGAGGTGTTGTTAAGGCAGGAGTGGATATGCTTCACTTTTTTCAGTTGATGGACTCTTCCATGGAACTCACCTATGATATATGAAAGAGGCGATACTTTCTTGATTAGGGGCGAACTTTTCTTTAAAACTAGTGTTAATTTAATTACATTAGGAGTGGAGAAGCTATTAACACCAGAAATTAACACAAAATCGGAAATTCCAGTCTCCGCATAATTATGGGGAGCCTGCTGATCCAATCATCATCTTAGGCCCTCAAGGTTCACTTGAATATAATCCAAGTTTTGGTTATGTGGGGGTGGAAGCCTTATGAGAAACCTGGTGTTTTAATTCTTGTATGTCAGCGCTCTGAGGAAAAAGTGACTCTCCAAGCTATTCAAGTGGGTGTTGAATTCTTGCCAGGGTTGGTAAGCTGGGAAATGTTATTATTGAAAAGCTTGATGAAGGAACTAAGATTAATCAATTCATCTGAAAGTGCCTCAATCGAGACCTAGGGTCAAGTGGGACTCCATTTAAAGATTACATCCTTGGTACACTTTATGGAATTGATCCCATAAGGCACCTTGGGCTGCCAAAACGTCCACCATCCAAGGTTCATAATGGTTTCTAGGACTAAAACTGCAGGGCTAGTGGCCCTAAGGGCCCACTAGCCCTTCAGGCCCTTTGGGACCCTCAGGTCCTCTAATACCTTCTGGCTCTAGGCCCTTCAGGTCATTCACTCTTGGAGGTGAAGTCATAAGAGGCCAGCTTCTGATAGTTTTTCTGGAGATTCCGTACTAGATCTTCAACTTGGTGAAGGCGTTGGTTCCAAGAATCCTCAAGGAGTTGTACATTCCACTGAAGCTGGTCTTTGATGTAATTTAAAACTCCGCTATCCAACACCGTGAGCTGGTTTCAAAATTTGTTTATTAATTGTCATTAATGATAATGGCTTCTTAATTGTCATGGATAAAGGAAAAGGCTATGATATATATTTTGACAACATGGAAATCAAAAGTTTGGGTGAGCCCTAGTTTTCAGGAGACTTCATGATGGTGCAACCCAACTGACTGTAGGAGGTGATGAATGGCAGGATGACCAAAATTTTGAAGATAGCGCTTAGTCCCTAATGTCACTTCTCTTACTAGTAGTTGGACCAAGTTATATAAATCCACACATGGTAGAAGGCACCAAACAAGCGCTAGAGTAACATGATAGGCCTACCACAGAATAGACATCATTTAGTAACTGTTGAATAATCTCATTAAAGCTCTAATATTGAAGTTGGTACTAATCACCATTAACAGAAGGTAGAGTGAACTGTAACGTAGCCCAAAGCTTTAAGATTTCAGGATGCATGGGTAGTACTTTGTATTGCAAGGTTTTAATCCATTGAGCGGCACTTTATCAACTGATCAGCTATTTGACTTTTTGAACTCCTATTATTCTACATTGTTTGAGATAGAAGAGTTCACTTGAACATCTCAGAGCCCCCTGTAGTGAGCACCACTTTTCTTGGTGTAACAGTTCTCTTGACTGACGACGAAGTTCAAAAATGGGCTTGAAGCTGTAAATTAGTGGAGAGGTTGAAAAAAAGAAGGGTGAATATAGACTAATTTATTGAGCTTTAAACTGTCAATAGTTATGGATGGGTAGGGACATGGTGCCTCAAGGACCTTTGTGGCCTCATATGATCAGGATTTTTCACTTCCTTCCAGATTGACCAACTGGTTGGCACCTTCATTATTCTGTATCATCTTCATGACTGCAGTAGTGGAGCCACCCTCTCGTGATTTGGGAAGTGGGGATGGGATTCCTGAAGGTGTTCCATCAGTTCTCATGTGCATGATGCTTCCTGATCAAATCTAGTTTTGGCGCCTTCAGGGCAAGGTTCCGTTTGTGCTAGTTTGAGAGTCAATCTACCAAGGCTTCATTTTAGAGCTCGATTTTTGACTTGCTCTTCATCTCAAATCTGATAAGGATGATGCTGCCAAGTAGCAAGAGTTAGGTCCTGATGTTCCTGAAAATTACTAGTTACTAAAACTAAAGTTTCAAAACTTTTAGTAAAAATGGTAAGACTTTATTCTATTTATTGAAAACTGGCGTTAAATTTGTGTGGATGGAAAACTTTCAGTTAATCTTTGACAGTTTAAAATTTTTCTCTACCAATGTGGCAATTCTGCGAATCCTAATTTTGATAAAAATTTATTATCTAAACAAAAGCGTTCCTTACTGTCATCAGGACAGTGTTATCCCAGAAAAGATGAGGGACTTAGCACCCAGTGGCTATCTGTAGCCAAAAAACTTGATATGCATGAACGCAACTAAACTTTAATTGAGAAGAAGTTTTCTAAGGTAATCTACACCTGGGGAGATTTTATCTATGTAAATAAGGTACGTTTTATTTTAGTGACTGATCATGAATTCTTGCACTGGTTATAAGTACTTGTAAAGCCAGGAGGGCGGCTGGAAAAATGGTATCTGAGATTACAAGCATATGAATTTGATTTTCTTACTGTTCTGGTGTGAAAAACCAAAACGCCAACTGTCTCTCTCATTTGCCAACCATGGCCTTAGTGGTTGGTTTAGCCGATATACAATATATAATGATGTTAACACATCAATATGGAAATGAACTGGAGAAAGATTAAACGCATGTTGGAGATCTTGAGGAAGAAACCCGTCTAAAAATGGAAAAATATAAGACTAATGATGGACTACAAACCTTTTTTAGGACTACTGAGTGGACTTACTTTATTATTTCAGCCCATAAGGCGACGGGAATATGAAATATAAAATACTAAACAGTTTAAACCCCTCTACTATTATGAATTGATGACGTCAATATCCATGAAAATCTTAACTGTTGTATTGAGTCTCAAGTCAAGGACCTTACTGGAAATCTATTTCTTTTTTTTATAAAGCTCAAATTTTGTTAAAACCCCACATCATTTAGCGTTTTTAGTCACAACAATAGCTCTAGAAATTTAAGATATTGTGGTCACCGACCAACTCATCAAATGCATGATGGCCAATGCTATTTGGGACTTAGATGGCACAATGCCATCTAAGTTAATATGTAAAATCTTATATTATCATATATTCCTGAAAATCATATTAACCAATAATGGAACTACTTTTACATCACATATTTTTTAAGATAAATGCTTTGATGGGTATTAAAGGAACGCTGTCACCTCCCTATCACCATGAGACCAATAGCGCTGTGGAACAAGTAAACAGTACTCCTAATGGAATCCTACTTAAATAGTTTATTGGCAAGGCATTTAGCTAATCTATTTCACTTCCTCATTCTTGACTTATTTTTACCTGCCATATGGTGACAGGGCATTCTCCTTTTCAATTAATATATGGGAAACACCTCTTTATAGCCCCTTAGTTATAAACAGGTTTCATGAAGAAATAATGAGTCATGCTTGATATCTTGAGAAAACTCATTTAGAACATAGTTTTAGTTACATAGAGAAGCCAACCCCAATAAATTGGTCTATAAAGCTATAAAGTGTTAGTGTGACAATGCTAAACATTAAACCTTACCTACTATTGCGGTAGGAGAATTTGTCCTCTAGTATAATGACCATAAATTCAGATGGAAAAGTAAATTGGAGTATATCTGAAAAACTTTAACGATCATCGTGAATATGTCCAAAGACTCCTACACTATGAAGAATCCTATAAAGGGTTACCTTATAAATAAGGCATGCTAAGTTCTTAAAGAAGTACCAGAAGAGCTATGACCTTTAGTCACAAATTATCAATTACTTAGTTTATCCCCCACTCATTGTTGTACTTTAATGTTTGTTCAAGTGTGTGGCAATGATGCAATTTAGTCTGACCAAGCTTATGGATGAAAATAATATTTGCTTTATTATTTAAGAAATAATTAAACTGAGCTTTAATCAATCAGACCACAATGACAAAAGCAATCTACCATACCAACTTATTACTAACCTTTTATTGGGACTAGTTTATGACAAGAATGTTACAATAATTAGTATTGGTACTCTTTGCAAACCAAAAAAGTATCATGGAAAGTATGATTAATCCCTTGACACCCCAACAATGCTAAACGTCAAATCACTAATTTATATCAACTTACTTTGCCCTGTGGCCAAGCATTGTGATAAATTTTATATTATAATATTTTCTTCTCTGCCTCACATTGGCGCAAAAATATCACTACTAGGTAATATTATCCTTGAGCTTTATCAGCACTTTGACCCTATTAGGTAAACACTAAAACAATGTAAATCCCATGGTTAAGGCCTTAGTCTCATTGGCTCTCCAGAAAGTTTATCAATTGAACTAAGATTCCTAAGTACAGTTAAGTTACTAAATAGTTGGTACTAATAGTATTTGTAAAGTTAAGAAGCTTATTATCAAGTTTAGTCACTTGTATGGGGATTGGATTTTAAAAAGTAGTGCAAGCCTAAGAATAAAACTAAGAGTACATGCAAGCCCCCAGCCACTGTAAGTACTTAGCAACTACAGTATACTATTATTGATTTCTCTCTATTAGAAACTTTGTTGCAATACTAGATTAATGTTATACTTTATTTTAACTGTCTCAATACAGTTTACTCTTTATAGTAGTACATTATTTGTCCAATCAAAATAAACGCTGTTGACTTAATAGTTAGATAGACCACAAGTTAAAGTTCAAATTAGGTAACAAAAGTTGATGTACAAACATCCACCGCATCAGTTAAAACGTAGCAGAAGGTTGTCCATTACAAAGGCCTAACTAATGGGGCTTTAGTGGGGCCGTCAAGACAAGAAAAGATAAAGTTGAGAACAAACACTTTTTACAAAGTTAAAAACTCTTTCTCAAGGGTATCCCATCATCTTGAGAAATTAAGAAGTTTTTTTAGTTTAAGATGCTTATATACCAAACGTTAAGGAATCAGTGAAAACTGAATAATGGAAACTTATATAGAGTCAGCAAAATTCCAGTTGCGCCATCAGATCTAAACTTTTAAATCTGAGTAACTCATCAATGTTCGATGAGAGTTCCAGCATCTTACATCAAAGGGGTGCTATGCCAAGCTCCAAAAGATAATTGCTCGATGTTAGAGTCTTATTTTTCTATAAGAGCTACAAATGTCTTAATTTGGAGCTTACAAAATTGTTAATAAAAGAACTGTCAAAGAAGACAGGAAAAATGAGTGTTTAAACGATATCTCCATAAAAATTAAAAGGTTTCAATATCTAATTAATAATATGAGACGTGTTGTTGAGAAGATCTTCTTAAATCCCCTAAATCAGGATCTTCCAAATAATTCCAGATTGACTTCACAGTTGACATCATTGTCTTCCTTTGTAAGTGACCTTTTGACTGTACTGACTGGAGGCGCCCTTTGCGAGGTGTAGGGGCCAGAAAGCCCATCTAGAAACCATCTACACTGGTTCCTGTGCAAAGGAAGTTTATTTATTGACTTTTTTAAACTATCTCTTTTAAAAAGTCTAGATGAAAATGAGTTTTTCTGATATATGATTCACTAATTCTTGATTTGGAAGCAGGAAACTAGACTTTTTGCTACCATAAGTCCTGGCAGCGCCCACACAAGATTTTTCAGAGGGGGTATAGGTCCAAAGAAAACGATCATGAAAATGGTTGACCATCCCCCCCTTGGGTTGGGACCATCTAGTACTAAAAAAAAATGGTTGACCATTGTAACTTGATTTAAATCTGCAATTTAATACTAAGAGTTAACCTTATGTATAAAGCGGTTAGGACCAAACTAAAGAACGTCAATTTTTTTCTGTCAGACTTCCTTTTGATGGTGATAGGACAGGACCAGGTCACTTAACTGAAAAGTTGGCATGGTGGGCCTACTAGAATTAGTGCAGGCCATATCTTTAGTTGTAATCGAGGTAATCACTTGGGTAGCAAGGGTTTTAAGTTTATAAATCTGTCTGCTAAGGCTCTCATAGTTAGTTTGGAGCTTTTGGTCACTGAGAAAACAAAGTGTACTACTGCTTGTTAAATAGGTGCACGTATGTATAGGCTTTGAAGGGGGACACCTTGATTTTCTGATGCTAGCTTATTTGATAAGCCAATAGGGTGCTGGGAAAATAGTGTTTCTAGAGCATATGATAAAGGTGGTTATCGTTTATAAGATAAGAACTAAGATTTCATTTTTACATTCTTTTAACACATCATAGATGAATTATATGTGTTAGAAACACAGTTTGATAAGGAATGACCTGGCTTTTGGCGTGGGTAAGCCAAGATCCATTGAGGCAGCCAAGGTCGACAAAGCACCACTAGATTCAGGGGACTATGGGTGGGGGCGTCAGGGGAGGTGGTGATAAGGCTCCACACTATGTAGTTGTTACCCATATTTCAATTAAAATTAATAAACTAATAACAACTAAGTTTTTACAAAATATTATATCAGCCAAAGGAATACTTTTAATAAAAAAACCCAACACCATACCATTAGCAGAGTGCTGGGTCTTATGGTGGGATGGGGAGAGCTGCTAAGCAGAACCACAGTAGTATGATTCTATTTCTCAATTTTTAACCTAAAATTTACAGTTTTGAACCTCAACTTCACATCAAATTTATCAGTTGAATTCCAAGCTATTCTTAGGTCATTTTTCACAAATTTCAGAGGCCCAAATTCACGTTTTTGATTTCAGACTGGAGTTACAAGTATAAAAATTTTTTTCGCCCTCTTTTCCTATAATTTTCCCCTGGAATATAATTATTAGGTGTGTTTTTATTATACAGGCTGGCTTCTGGGTTAACCAACCATTGGGGGCAGGGGATGGGGCCGTGGTATGGAATTTCATAGATTTTTTAAATTTATATAAATATGGTAAATTTCTTAAATAAGACCCTGCTGCTTTTAATACTTGAGTGTATTAGGGCTGGAGGTAGATGGAGAAAAGGTGTAGGTAAAGCAGAGAGGGGCAGCAGCCACCCATCTCTCATCTAAGGTATGCCCTAGGTCAGAGATCTGGGTAAGAGGAAGGGCCTTAGGATTTGAACCTTTTTGGTTCTAAAGGGGTGCACACCCCTGTCCAGCTTGATGGCTGACCCTAGGCCTAACATTACCCTTTCTTTGACAGGTAGGGCTAACACCCATTTCAGGTGTTTTTGCAAGGGCATATTTTTGTGAGGGGTGGGGAGTTTGATGGCAGCTAGGGTTGCGTACTTGGGTGGGGAAGGTGCAGGAGCATTTGGATTCTCCTTATTAAAAATCCTCTAGGAACTCATGACAGTTTGTACAGTTCTTGGATGGGACCCACTGTTCTTATATGCTGGATATCCCTTTTATGACACCTAGGTATTGCACTTATCATTCAACTCGCTTGTAATCCAAAGCCTATTATATCTCAAACTCAGGGGCTCTATCCACCATGATGGGCTCAACTTCCACTGGTTCCTTGCCTTTGGAAAGAGAAAGTGAAGAAGCATGAAATGAGGTATGGATTAACCCGATGAGGGGCAAGTTCTAAGTGGAAAGCAACATTGTTCAGGACCTTGGCAATAGGAAAAGATCCCGCCCTTTTTCAAGCTAATTTAAGACATGGTACTTTGCGGTGATGATTCTTAGTTTCCATAATCACCATATTTCCTTCTTAATAGTTGGGTTTCTCAAGTCGCTTCTTATCTGCAAATTGCTTGGTTTTATTTGTTGATTTAGTAAGTTGGTTGTGGACTTGTTAGTGGACCTCCTTAATGTGTGTGATGAAGGTATCTGTTGCTTAGATATTACTCCGCGTTTAAGGGCCAATGGTGAAAGCAGGGCTTTCCACAGATTGGCATACATAGGGGACAATCCTGTTGACGAATGGACGGAGTTAATATAAAAATTGGGCCAGAGATAGGTCATACGCCCTTGTGTCTTGAGAGCTACTTTTGTAACATTGGAGATACTGCTTTAAGGACTGGTTAGTAAGCTCCGTTTGGGCATCAGATTGAGGGTGATAGGCGAGGATATTTAAGGTTTAATTTTTATCATATCACACAGGCCTCCCAAAACCGTGATGTAAACTGAGGTCCCCTGTCATTGATTATTTCCTATGGAACCCCAACAAGGCAAATACAAATGCACCAAACAAATGTGCCATATCCTTAGCGGTAGTGGTTGTCAAACAATGGATAAAGATAACATAATTTGTAAAGCGATCTACTACTATCATGATTGCATAATACCCACGAGATATGGGTAAACTTACAATGAAGTCCACAGACAATGATCTCCATGGCCCTTTTACCTGATGAAGAGGGTGGAGAAGGCCGTTTCAATTTGTCTTATATAACTTGGACCTGGCACGTACTAAGCATTGCTCAATCCAAATAAGAACCTACTTCGTCAGCTCATTACAATCATACCCTTGCTTGATTAAGCTAACACATTTTTTCGCTCCAGAATGCCCCATGGTTGGGGGATCATGGTGTTCAATTATGATGCGAGAAATCAGCTCATAAGGAACCCATACTATTTGCTATTATATATTACCATATCCTTTTAGAAAAACCATCTAAAAGGGGCTATACCTGCTTCAATCTTCCTTAGAAGTTCCTACCCTTCAGGATTTGTGGACTGGGATGCCAAAACAGCATCCAGGGGAGACCAGCGCTGGTAGAGGATACCAGGGATGGATCAGATGGAGCAACTTATGTCAATGGCTGGACGGGCTCTGATGGAATAACATCAATCGCCAGCTCAACAGGAGTCTCAGGATACTGTGAGATGTGGAACCACGGGATTGGGATCTGGACTGGGATTTAGGTTTAGCTTTAGGTTTGGATTTGGGTTTTGACTTAGGATAAGGTTTCAAAGGGTGGGGTACAACCATGTCAATGGCTGGAAGTTGCGGAGCCATGACCTTCTCAGTTGAAATTACTGTTACTAGCTCAGGACCTGTCTCCACAGTGGAGCCCATTAAGGGATATCGGCTCAAGAGATAAGGTAAAATATGGGTGACCCCTTTAACAAACTCATAATTAAAGCTGAAACTAAGAAGGTTGCGGTGGTCTATAGATTGTTTGTGAGTCAATTTCTGGGGTTTGAGATAAAAATAATGACCATTGGTCTGTGCACACAACCACTGTATGTTTTGACCCTGTAACAGGTACCGCCAATGTATTAAAGACCACGACACCACCACTAACTCTTTTTTTCACAAATAGCTCAAGAACGCTCCGTGACATTAAACCTTTTTATAGAGTATGCACAGGGTGCCTCTCCCCTCATGTTCCTGCAGGAGGACAGCATTAACTGCAGCATTAAAGGCGTCACATGCCACAAAAAAGGCTTGTCCTCATCAGCATGACGCAAAAGGAGAGCAGAAGTGAAGACATCTTTTACTGCCACAAAAGTTTTTTGGCACTCCGGTATCCAAACATATGAGACATTCTTACCAATGAGGGGGTTAAGGGGTAAGGCCTGATCTGAAAATAGCTGGTGAGAAATTTTTAAAGAAAGTAACTGAAATTAAGAAGCTCCGCAGTTGCTTCTGTGTTACTGAGGGTGGGCCATGAGCAAATGGCCTCAGGCATAGAAGGTGCAATGGAGTGGCCATCCTTTAGTATTAAATTATCAAGAGACTGAACTTAGTAATTAAAACGCTCGCATTTTAAAGGTTTAGCAACCAGACTAGACTTGTGGAGTGCTTCTGTCAATATCACATTTATTTACTGTGATGTTCAGCATTATGCGAGTGAATCAAGATATCATCCACAAAAACAATTGCACAGGAGAATCTGAGATTCCTTAAGACGTCATCTATTAGACGTTGGAAAATGCTGGGGCGTTCTATAGACCAAAGGGTATAACTCTAAACTTTTTAAATGACATGCCAGGTGAAAATTGCAGTTAGCCACTGCTGGCCAGCCTTGACTTGCACCTGATGGAAAGCTTTCGCCAGATCAAGTCTAAAAACGCCTTTAATTTAAAAATCTCTTGGGAAATCGTTACCTCCAAAGGCAAAGGGAAAAGCTTAAGAACTATCACATTATATATATGTGTACGTAATACACGCATGGTCTTAAAGTACCATCTGTCTTCTGGGCGAAGACCACAGGAGAGGACACATGAGAGGTTTTCTTGACCATCCACCCCCTCATCACCATGTCATCAATCAAAGTCATTAAAGCCTGGTCTTCTGCAGCCGTGTAAGGATATAGGGGACAATTGATTTTGAACAGGTACACTGTTAACTGGAAACTCAGATAGATTTCAGAGTGATAGGACTTCTTATTGGCCCCTTAAATGTCAAAAACTGACTTGAATGGAGAAAGGCTAAACTGACAAAGCAGGAAGCTCAGGCAAAATATTGGTAGAAGATTATTCTATGGTTGCTGCCAGCACACTGCATGTTGCCAAGTTGGTAGATGGTGGATTTCGCCTGAGTGAGCATTGGCGGAGAAAGCTAGCATATTCCGCTCTAAGTCAATACTCCATTGAATGGCGGAACCACCATCCTATTCCCAGAATCATTGGGTAAAGAAAATCCAGAATTGCCACAAAGTGTGCCATGAATTCATAATTGTGGGCCATAAAGTGAAAGGGTTGACATAAAGGGAGTGTAAGCATAAGACCCATGATGCCTCCAAGACTTGTGAGCCTGAAGTGACTGTAAGATCCAACGCTTATACTACTTTAAAGTCAATGTACTTCACGAGGCACCAGTATTCAATAAGGCAGTTACAGTTACCATCTGTTGCTCTACAAGAAATTAAATGAGGAACAATAATCAAGTATGATCCATGTCAGTCAACTCATTAGGGAGCAAAAGGTTGGCCCATATAGGTAACCAGGACTGGATGGCGCACCCTGCCGGCCGTGTTGGTAATTTGAGTGGATAAAGTAGCAGCCCAGGCATAAGATAAAGAAGCAGACATAGGACCTTCAGGGTCAGTGTCAAGAGAGTGTATGTAACTCTCTCGTTCCCAGCGAGGTGGTGTGGGATGCAAACCCACACTGCTAGGGAACTAGCCATTAGGAGAATGGGAAACGAGGCACCTCAAATGGTGCCTGTACAAAAGGGACCCAAGGAAAGGTGTAGAGCGCAATATACAGGACCAGGTAAGCTGAAAATAACACCGTTTGAGTGGACCCCAGAGGAGAGTCCAAAATCAAGTGTAAATCGGTGCCAGAAGGTTTGGGCGCCTCAATCTGGAGAAGACAAGAGCGGCCCATGGGAGCACCCAAAACTTTTGTAAATTAAGAAAGTATGTAGTGGCCAACATAGTTGGAAATCTCCTCAAAGAGGTCCACACCTGTCATGTAAATGGAAGAATAAGACTAGAATGGCCTGCCAGTTGGGATGCGTAAGCACCCAAAAAGCAAGCCAGAATGCCAGAGGCATTGCTGACCAAATGACTTGGTATGGAGCTGGGTAGTGGGAAATGATGAAGTGTTGGTGCAGCAGCATGGTGAGTATGATCCCGATGATAAACCACACTGAACCCACTCCTAGCCCAGGGAGTCTTGCTTCAGGGGGTGGAATCACTGATATAGTCTTGATAAGATCCTCGGCATATGGTGCCTTCTCTAATGGGGTGGCAAGGAGATGAATTCTCTCTTACAATTGGTGGACATATGGCCACAGGATTCCCGTGTATTGCTGCCAGAAGTTAATGATCATGGGGTTGTAAAGCCAAAAATAATTGGACTCGCTGAACCCAATTGATGATGGAGGGGCTCATAGTGACCAAGAGTACTGGTAGAGCCCATATGGTGTACAAACCAACAGGCCACCAGGGAAATGCCATCAGGGATGCAGTCAGAAGAAGAATAACGTTTTAGTTTTTTTTGGTAAATTTTTATTTGAAGGAAAAGTAAGAAATTGACCAAGAAGTTTCTCAGTGCTATACATCTAATTAATTAGTAGTCAATTGGGTAGTGACAAGATGAGATCAGGTCCCACAATTTTGACCTAACCGGCAAATTGTTTGGGAATGGGTGGGTTTATTCCTTGAGAACTGACATCAAAAAAATTGGCGGTGGGCTGAGTCTCTGTCAGTTCAACCTCAAACATCTAAACCAGTGCTTGGCTACGTTTCTGATGGTTAGCATGATGGCGTTTGGCCAGACAAGCAATGGGAATCCCCCAAGGCCACCCCACATAGGGACAGGTCCATTTGGTTGGGAACAGGTTTGGGACGCCCAACCCACCTGTGCTCGGTCACTGAACCATCCATTCAGTCAATGGCAGCACATCAGCCGCAACACCCAAATTGCCAACAAAGGACTTTGAACCCTCATTGATGGCGCCTGATGTTAGTTCTATCAGCTTATTGATTGAATTGGAGCCATTGGGTGATCCAGCTGATACCTCAGTCTTCATGCCTTTCCAGCCATTTGATATTTGGCCATCGGCCAGGTTGCCACTTGAATTAGATCTAACTGATTTCAATTCAGCAATCTCGGTGCAGATTTTTCTAATTCCCCGCAACAGTTCTGCCAAGGTGAGTGTGGGTACCAGGGGTGGGATCCAAAGCAGGAGATCTGTTACCCATCGCTCATCTACTACCTGAGCAAGATCGCCCTGAGTAACAAGGGATACTGACATCCTCTTTGGTGTCTTTTCATTTGGGAATGGGAAGATG
The DNA here is from genome assembly GCA_022478985.1 of Massospora cicadina. Classification (NCBI taxonomy): domain Eukaryota; kingdom Fungi; phylum Entomophthoromycota; class Entomophthoromycetes; order Entomophthorales; family Entomophthoraceae; genus Massospora; species Massospora cicadina. Next base: position 39,177 of record JAKSZP010005705.1, on the reverse strand, counting down.
GCCCGATCAAGAGCCAAGGGATGTTCCCTGGGACTTACATTATCCTTTCCTTTTTTCAAAGGAAGGACCCCCCATCGGGAAACTGCACCAGAGCCACATTCATGTGTGCTTTGGGTATCTTGATAGCCATAATTGTCGCGACTTTTTGGGAAGGGCGGGAGCATCAGGGCGGGATATATGAAAAGCTTTGACCAGGTCCATGCAATCAATGCAATTGCACGCCTTGACCCAACTATTTTCATAGGCTGGATATCCTTTCCAGGCCACAAGATATTGGACTGAACATCATGACTTCCGAGATGCCAGGATGGCTTTACCTCGGCTTCTTCCCCATCATTGATGACAATCGGTTCCAGGTCTTGGGGAATTGCACCCTTGAAGGGTGATAGCTGAGAAACATGGAAAACAGGGTGCTGCTTCCAGTGCGTGGGGAGCTATAGTCAGAACGCTCCATTGCCTAATACCTCCTCCACTAAATGGGGACCTGAGCGCTTGCTGGCGAACTTATGGGAAGGGGTTTGAATTTGCAAATGACAGGTATCAATCTTGACGTAGGAACCCACCATAAAATCATGACCTGGAAGGTGCTTATGATATGTGAATCGCTTGTAGTCATTGATGGCTTTAGTGAGGTGTACATGCACTAAAGATTGAGTTGATTAGATATGGGCAGCATGATCCGCGGCAGCTTGAACCTCAGGCTGCAAGCATAGCATGATCAAAAACGAAGGATATTAACCCAATGTTGCTTCATAAGAGGAAAACACCGTGGACGCGTGGGTCCCATTATTGTAAGCGAATTGAGCGAGGGGCAAGTCACCAGCCCAAGTATCCTGCGCTGCTGCAGCATAGCAACGCAGGTACTGTTTGAGGACTTGATTAACCCGCTCAGTCTGTCCATCAGACTGGGGGTGATATGACATAGACTTACAGGGGGTTATTCTCAGGATTGATAGGAGTTCACTCCAAAACCGCATAATAAACTATGTACCCCAGTCACTAATGATCTCCTGGGGAAGGATGAACATCAAAAACACATGGCTTAAGTAGATGGGCAGTTTCTTCTGACATAATTGTGGAAGTACAAGGGATAAAAAAGAAAATTTCATGAAAAGATCCACCACAACCATAATTGCTGTGAACCCAATAAGAACAGGAGAGGTCAACAATAGAGTCTATGGACACCGAAGCCCATGGACCTTCCATCTGCTGTAAGGGGTGCAGGAGGCCGTTTTTTCTGGAGCGATTTAACTTAGCCCTAGCGCAAGTAACACAATTGGCAATCCAAGCCAGAACTTCTTTGGTTAGTCCTGCCCAATTAAAGGCTCACTTGATCGGATTGATGCATTTCTTGTTACTGAGATGTCCAACCATGGGAGGATTGTGATGTGCATGAAATACCTCCGATCAGAAGGAGGGGGGAACCCAAACGTGAGAATGGAATTAGATGAGTCCTTCTTCTAAGGAGTATAGGGAGTGTTTGTGACTTGAGTGAACCAACTACTCAATTAACTCCACGCCCTCAGGGCAGGCCATTTGACAGGATAACACCTGAGCCAATAATGGGGTGTCAGGAGCCAACGTGACAGAGGAAACAACGGGGAGAACGATCGACAGAATCTGAGTAGCAGGAATCACAGTAACGAGATCCACTTCCACAGGTTTCGAGGGACAGTGAGCGGGACTACAGCTTAGAAAATTGGGAAGTACGTTGAGCGCACCTTTAATGAATTCATATTTAAAATTAAAACCGCACAGGTCCTGATAGGTTTGGGCCTGCTGGTGCACCAATTTTTGGGGTTTGCGGAAATACAAAAGGGCCTGGTGATCCATGCGAAATGTTAGCTCATGGCGAGCACCCTGCAACAGATACCGCCAATGAGTTAATACCCATGCAACAGCTGCCAATTACCTGTCATAAATGGCCCAAGAATGCTCTGTGGCTGTAAACTTTAAGGAGAAATAAGTGACCAGATGTTCTAGACCATAATGCTCCTAAAGCAACACCGCACCCACTGCTACTGATGAGGCATTTCATGTGACAACATACGGTTTGGTAGGATCAGCATGTTTCAAAATGGGAGGAGACACAAACACCTCCTTGATCAATTTGAACGCCTGCTGGCATTTGGGTGTCCAACAAAAAGGTACGTTTTTCCCAGTAAGGGGTGGAGCGGTGCGGTCAACTGGGAAAGTGCTGGAAATTTTTTTTGAAAGATGATAGTACTCAAGAAACTCTGAAGTTGTTTCTGCGTAGTCAGAGTTAGCCATTCTCAGATCGGATCTAACTTGTTAGAGGGATAGCAACACCTTCTTTAAGAACCAGGTTTCTGAGAAAAGTAACCTCCTCCTTATTTAACTCGCACTTGGAAGCTTTGAGGAACAACCCTGATTTATGCAATGCGACCACCACTGCTTCTAGGTCAATAGCATGTTGCTCAGGAGTTGGGGAGTGAACCAGGATATCATCAATGTATGCAATTGCACAAGAAAACCAGAGATTCCAAGTACATTGTCAATCATCCGTTGAAATGTAGTGGGAGCACATTTCAGCCCAAAAGGCATTATGCAAAATGAAAAATGCCTCATTTTGTTCAGATCACGGTTAACTATTCCTGCCCTTCCATTACCCGTATTTGGTTGAAAGCGTTCACCAGATCCAGTTTTGAGAACACACGGGATTTGGCAATTGCCTGGATGATTGTCTGCTCCAGGTGCAATGGGTAGGGATAATTAACTGATAGTTTGTTCAAATGACTGTAATCCACACAGGGACGGAGAGAACCATTTAATTTTTTAGCAAAAACGATGGGGGAGGCGATGGGTGAAGTCTCCTTGAACATCCAACCTTTTCTCAACATATCGTCCAAGCAGGTATTAAGTGCAACTTCTTCCTCTGATGTATGTGAATACAACGGACAGTTGATGTTCACCAACTCCACAGCTATTCAAAACCCACAATTGTACCTAGAGTGTTTAGGCAGGCGCTCCGCCTTTTCCATGTTGAAGATTCTCTGATATCACATTAAGCTTTTAGGAAAATGGGCCGGAATGCCCGCAGAAGTAATCAGGGTAGTGATGGAGCTGGTTCCTTGTATCTTCTTGAGGGTGTCAATCAAAGGGAATTCTCCTTCTGAATCCTCATTGGTAATTGACAAAATATTAGACTCTAAATGAATGTTCACATGTTGTTGGCGCCACCAATCCACATTTAAGATCACTGGAAACACCAAGTTTGGTTTAGCCAAAAACGATTGCAGAAGTTAAACTGGTGGATTGAAAAGGGTACTGGTCGGCGAATGACATATGAAAAATGATAAGCAGATGAGGCTACCATTATTGAAGAACCCACATCCATTTCCAGCTTTAGTTGTTGTGCCAACTCAACACTCATGAAGTTCCCCACTGCTCCAGTATCCACCAGAGCTTCAAAGGAAACATGATGTGGACTGATATTGATCTTCATAGGTACAAGGAAATAAGTGAATTTCTGTTTATCGGAAGATTCAACTGACTCATTGTTGAATGAAGAAATAATGGGTATATTGGGAGTAGGGTCAGGGTCCTTTGCTGGAGCGAAAATTGGAAGTACGAGGGTGGGGGAAACGATTTCATCCATCTGGGCTTGAACAGAATCATTTATAGTTAACTCTGCAAATGCCAACTTGGACTCGGGAGTTATGGCAGGGTTGGTACCCAAGTCTACCACTAATTCAGAGACCTGGCGCGTCGTCTGCATCTTTGTTGGGTAATCCTATCATAATATTCCCTTTTGATAATGGGAAACATGGCGGAGTAAAGCATTGATAGTAGTTGCTGTGGCACATATCTGATCTACTGATCCCTGGATGGTAGACCAGGCCACATAATGAGCGGAACCTGAATCCAAGCCCTATCTAAAGACTCCTTAAAGCATATCAATAGATAGGCCTGACGTGGGGGCTAGTTCACAAAAGGTAGAAATCAAAGAAACCAAACTAAAGGCTTTGGCCATGGCATAGATCAGTCTGAATAAGTGGTCTGATTGGGATACGAGGGGGTTTCAGGGCGGCTGACACTACAGCCATCAGTGGGGGTGGAGTCTCCCGCTTGTGAGGAAGAACGTAAAAGACCTCTCACCCAATGGCGGGCATCCCTATCCACAGCGTCTAACAACGCGAGCCCTTGTTTGGCATGAGATAATGCAGAAGCATTGTTGAGTGCAATCGCTGTATGCATTTGCACTTTGCGAGCGCGTTGAGAACCTGATTGGCGATTTCCTGGGAGGGGACACTCAATCTTCCCTCTGGGCCGGAGAAAGTAGGAGGAGATGCAATCCGCACAGCTTGGGTGGCTTGAAGAAGGTTTCCCAAGGTAGAATGGATACTTCTCCTAAAATCAGTAAGTGACCAAATGAACAACAAACAGTAAAGAACTGATTGCACATTCATTTGGTAGAGAGTAACTACTGCGGCGCCCAGTTCAAAAACCAGGGCAGAAGTGGCTGGAATTAATAGTTGGTCGATTATGTCATGGAAATGGCAGAATAAGTTTAGACTGGCCTGCCAGTCAGGATGCATAAGCACCCAAAAAGCAAGCCAGAATTCCAGAGGCATTGCTGACTGAATGACTTAGTATGGAGCCGGGCAGTGGGAAATGATGAAGTGTTGGTGCAGCAACATGGTGAGTATGATCCTGTTGACAAACCACATTGAACCCACTCCTGACCCAGTGGGTCTTGCTGCAGGGGGTGGAATCACTGAGATAGTCTTGATAAGATCCTTGGCATATGGTGCCTTCTCTACTGGGGTGGCAAGAAATTGGATTCTCTCTTGCAATTGATGGACATAAGGCCACAGGATTCCCATATATTGCTGCCGGAAGTTAGTGATCATGGGGTTGTAAAGCCAAAAATATTGGACTCGCTAACCCAATTGATGACGGAGGGGCCCATAGTGACCAAGAGTACTGGTAGAGCCCATCTGGTGCATGGACCAACAGGCCACCAGGGAAATGCCATCAGGGATGCGGTTGGAAGAAAAATAAAATTTTAGTTTTTTTCAGTAAATTTTTATTTGAAGGAAAAGTAAGAAAATTGATCAACAATTTTCTCAGTGCTATACAACTGATAAAATAGTAGTCAATTGGGGTAGTGACAAGATGGGATTAGGTCCCACAATTTTGACCTAACTGGCAAATTATTTGGGAATGGGTGGGTTTATTTCTTGGGAACTAACATTGCAAAATTCGGTGGTGAGCTGAGTCTCTGTCAGTTTGACCTCAAACATCTGAATTGGTGCTCAGCTATGTTTCTGACAGTTGGCATGATGGCGTTTGGCCCAACAAGCAATGGGAATCCCCCAAGGCCACCCCACATAGGGACAGGTCCATTTGGTTGGGAACGGATTTGGGACGCCCAACCCGCCCACGCTTGGTTGCTGAACTGTCCATTCAGTCAATGGCAGCACATCAGCCGCAACACCTGATTTGCCAACAAAGGGCTTTGAACCCTCAATGATGGCGCCTGATGTTAGTTCTATCAGCTTATTGATTGAATTGGAGCCGTTGGGCGATCTGGCTAATACCTCAGTCTTCATGCCTTTCCAGACATTTGAGATTTGGCCATCGGCCAGATTACCACTTAAATTAGATTCGACTGATTTCAATTTGGCAATCTTGGTGAAGATTTTGCTAATTCCCCACAACAGTTCTGCTGAGGTGAGTGTGGGTACTGGGGGTGGGATCTGAAGTGGGAGAGCTGTTACCCATCACTCGTCTACTATGTGAGCGAGATCGCCATGAGTAACGAGGGGTACTGGCATCCTCTTTAGTGTCTTTTTATTTGGGAATGGGAAGATAGCCCAATCAAGAGCCAAGGGACGTTCCCTGGGACTTACAGCACCCATGTTCGCCCAAGGAACCATAAAAAACATAAACAAATGGGTAAATTTATTTTGTGAAAAGTTGACTAACAAGGAATGTTGGTCGTGGAAAACATATTTAAACCAAGTTGGGGTAATTAGGGGTCTGAAGAAGTGTGCCCAAGCCTTGACACTCCAATAGACAAATGCTCCTGTCCATTTTGGTAAAATACACCAAAAGTGCCTTCACTCGAATGATCAATTGAAGCTGTATTCTACCTAAGCGCATGATTTCATAACTCAAAGGGGAATTAAAGCCCTCATTATCCAATTAACCGAATTGAACCATCTTCATTTGTTATGTAGATTAGATTGTTTCAGTGCCTGGGCTGAGACAAGGGGCTGGGCGTTTTGCACCCCATTAGTACCAACCTGGGCATATTTTGCTTGCACCTAGCGTTGATCTAATGTGTGTTTCAGGTCAGAAAGTGCCTGAAGTTTCATCTTCTGGGCCTCCTGTCGCCCAGCCTTATCTTTGGCGTTGGTTCCCACTATTAAGTCATCCAACCATGTCACTACCATCTCCTCCTTCTTGGGCTCCACCCCCTCCAGGGGCGTTTACTAAGGAGAAGTTCTCAGGTGCAGGCGACAACTTCATAGCAGCAACGGCTGGCTTGGGCTTTGATCCTGCAGCCTCAGGAAAACGATTATGGAATGATTCAATCAGGTCTTGGGAATGTACACAGTCATGTGCAGGCACCCAAATGTTCTCAGCTGCGTCAAACCCCTTCCAGGATACCAGGTACACAAGACGTCTCTTAACCCAGAGAGAGGCTACTATTTCCTCCACTTCCCACTCTGGCTCCCCCATCCACGAGATAAGCCTTGGGAGACGCAGGTGGGGGGCCCTCAAACAAGGTAAATTTGCTCTCATGAAAGATGGAGAAGATCCATAACGCGGAGGGAAGATCCAACTAATATGAGGTATAACCACCTTTCTAACTACATGGTAAGGACAATCCTCTCTGTACCCAGTTTTTTGCATGGCTGCTTGATAGGGATGTTGCGAGCATCAAGCATCACGAGATCCCCTTCCTTGTACGCTGGACCCACTCAGTGCTTTCCATTGGTGTTCTCCTTATAAACTAGCATAGCCGCCTCCAAACTTGTGGACACCCCCTGGTGGACCTTCTTGATGGTCTTAGAAAAGTCCACCACCATTTCCACTTTAGAACCACAGCTGGTCTCCATGTTAAAGGCAGGGTTAAAGCCATGGTTAACGAAAAAGGGTGAACAACTGATTGACGAGTGCAAAGTGTTGTTGTAGCTAAACTGGGCCATGGGAAGGTGAGGAACCTAATTTTAACGATCCGCGGCGGTGGAACAACGCAGAAATTGTTCCAAGCACTGGTTCACTAGCTCGGTCTGCCCATCTGATTGAGGGTGATAGGCAGTTGAACGGCAGGGGTGAATCTGAAGAGTTTTAAACAGCTCTTTCCAGAAGACAGAGGTGAACTGGGGTCCCCAGTCACTAATGATTTCTTGAGGAACCCCATGAAGCGCAAATACATGTGTGACGAAGAGCCTGGCCATTTCAGCAGTGGTTATGGTTGTTCTGCAAGGAATAAAGTGGAAGAACTTTGTAAAGCTGTCCACCACCACCATGATGGCATCATAACCATCAGAAACGGGTAATCTACAATGAAATCAACCGATAGGGAAGTCCAGGGCCCTTCAGCCTTTTGGACTGGTACCAACAACCCCGCTAAAGGTTGCCAATTGAGTTTCATTTGTTTGCAGATCAGGCACTCTTTACAATACCGCCCCACCTGAGCAGGCAAGCCCTTCCAATTGTAAGTGCGTCGTATCATCTCCAAGGTCTTTGCTTTCCCAGGATGACCAACGGTGATTCCGTCATGATGGTCCCAGATGATTTCCAGACGCAGTGAGCCAGCAGGAACCCATAGGCGCCCATGAAATCACACCATCTCATCCTTCATATGATAACCCCTGGATAAGTCCTCCTGATTCAGAGCGCTCTTAGCGAGAACAACAGTATATTCAGCTGATAACGGCTGAGAAAGAACTACCTTTCTGAGCATACTATATACTACTGCATTTTCCAGAGGTGCTAGCGCTGGCGTGTTGACCATGGAATCTTGAAGTTGAGGCAGAATCTTACTCGGTGGATTCATCAACTGGGTGTTGTGAATTTCTACTCTCCTTCAGATTTGGAGCTAAAGAAGGGTTGCAGCTTAACGCATCTGCCAAACCATTCTCCTTGCCCTTGGTGAACTCATAGGAAAATGCAAATTGGGCAAGGGTCTCATGCCAAAGGGTCTGCCATGGAGTAGGATATGAGGAGCGCGGTAGTAAAACAAGGCCCGGTGGTCTGTGCATACATGGAATGATTGGGAGGAGCCATGTAAGTGGTGACGCCAGTAAGTCAGCGTCTCCACCTCTGCTAATAACTCCTTGTCGTAAATGGCGTAGTTTAACTCAGGCAGAGATATTTTCCTAGAAAAATATCCCACCGGATGCTCAGTCCCATCTTTGCCCACCTGTAACAAGGCAGCCGCAATGGCAAAGTTGGAAGCATCAGAAGACAAAATGAACTACTTTGCAGGGTCAACATGGTGAAGGATAATGTGGATAACAGGGTGCACTTCACCGCTTGAAAAGCATCCTCCAAAACGGAGGACCACTGAAGCACCTTGGCACCGCTGGACTAATATAAGGGTGCTGCCACCTTGGAGAGATTGGGTGAGAACTTCTTGAGGTCATACACGTCCCCAAAAATCTCCTCAATTCCTTAACTGAGGTGGTGGTGGGCCACTCATGAATAGCCTTCTCCTTGCCTGGAGTTATCATATGGCCTTGGTCAAACACGACGTTGCCCGAAAAGTGACCTGGGACTTGAATAATTCACATTTACTAATCTTGAGCGTAAGGCGAGCAGCCCTCAATCTCTCCACCACTTGTTGAAGGTGTACTGCATGGGACTCCTGATTAGGGGAAAACAATAGAATATCATCCATGTAGGCAACAGCGCATACCCCCAATAAGTCCCCCAACGCAGCATTAATGCGGCGTTGAAAGATGGCAGGGGTATTCTTATGCCCAAAGGGCATGACCCAGAACTGGAAAATTCCTTTTCTGGTGCGGAATGCGGTTAAACACTCCTGGCCCTTCCTCATCCGGATTTGATTGAACGCATTGAGGCAATCCAACTTGGAGAAAACTTTTTGCCTTTTCTACATAACGTGCAATCTGGGAATCTAAAGGGATGGGATGAAGGTTGGGTACAGTCACATTGTTTAAATTTCCATAATTGACATAAGGGCGTAAAGTTCCATCAGCCTTCTCCACAAAGAGAATCAGGGAGCAGACAGGGGAGTTACGCTGAAAGATGGCACGTTTTTGCCAACTGCTCCTTCACCCACACATCTAAAGCCTCTTCCTCCCAGACAGTCAATGGGTAAATGGGGGAAAATATATGCACCAGATCCACAGTGAGTTCAAACTCACAATCAAACTTGGAATGATCTGGTAGTGTACTAGCTGAAGCTGCATCAAAAGAAGATGCCAACTCCTCCAAGCAGGAAGGTAAGAAAAGTTCCACGGAGGGCTTCAGCAAAGGGGAAATATAAGGAGTGTGAACATTGAGCCAATGGGGTAATTTGCCCTGGGCGTTATCCTCCAACGAAGGAATAATCAACTGGTGACCATTTATCAAAGATAAGGATATAGTTTATATTTCAAATTAGTCCTGACGTCAAACTTCCGCCACCATACTACACCCAAAGTAATGTAGAATAAGAGGTTTCTGATAGCTTGAAAATGGTCGGACAAAAATTAGGAGCCCACCTGGAAGTCAACTAACCCCATGACGTTCAGTGTGGGGATACCTTGAGAAGCACCACCTTTAACCATACCACCTGGTTAGTAACTTAAATCAAGGTAGTCAGCAAGGTATTGGTCAATAAAATTATTTGAGGCACCAGTATTTACTAAAATAGTTGTGCTGAACTTTAAAGAGGATGTAATGGTAATAGTCAATAAGAAGTATCCAGAATGGGATTTATTTAAAGAAGAAAATGCCACCATCTCACCTGAAAATTCTTCCTCTGGCTTGAACAATCCATCAGGGTATGTTTTGGAATCATAGAAGGGGGAGGGATAGTGGGCCACTCTTACTACTGAGGCCACATACCCTACCCCACCTTCTTCAGGTGCATATACATCTTTATATTTATAACGAAGTTCCTTTTCAACTTCCTGAGAACCCCTAATCATGGTAGGGGTCAAACGAGGGTTCTCAGGGGTAATCTGGAAACTGGAATAGGGTCCTCATCCAGGACATATGAGCTTATAAACGGCTCATTTTGTGATAAAATTACTCACGTTATAAAATGCGTTTTCAGACTTCAATGAACCCACAACTACTCCGATGGTTCAGTGTGCTATGTTATCCAGGGCCATCACCCCCAAGACAAGAACTGATGTGTCAGCCTGCCCCCCAGAAACGTGGTTGGAATAAAAACGTTAACTGGGTCCCAACTTTTGGATAAATTTGGGTCCGGACCCTCCTAAACCCTCAATTTCCACCAAGATGGGGAGGAAATCAGTGGGAAGCACCTCATGATTCAAGGGAATATCACTAGTCAAGGACGCGATATTTATAGGGGCGACCACATGTGAAATCATCGCTACAGAATTGGCAGACACGTTTATTTTAGACTCAGGGCTAGAACCCCACTTGGCTTAAAATTCCTCAAAATTTGAAGGTTTGGAAGGATAAGATTCCATTGTTGTGAGAGGCGCGCGTGACTTTTTGGTTCCCATATTTAAAGGGGCCGACCCAGGTGCAATTATGAAAGCCAAATCACATGGCCCCTTCCAGGTTGGGACGGAGAAACTACCCCAAAGGGCTTCAATCAGAAGATCAAAGTTGGAAGGAGGAGATAGCCAAATTGGGGAATTACGCATGGAGAGGTCCATGGAAGAATGGAGAAACAACATTTTCATGACGTCAGGCAAAGATAAAGCCTGGGCTTTTTCACAAAATTCATTCAAATATAAATTCACCAGCCAACCTGCTTGTCGCAACAAAAAGAACTCATAGAAGGATTGGATGGATGCTTCATCAGGACAACGTTGCTCCAAGATGCGCTCTAAGCCCTCCACGGATTGCCACAAGAGCGGATGTACATGGAATACAGCAAAAACAGCCAGCTGCTTCAAGAGACAGATGATGCAAAAGATCTATTCCTTGTAAAAACGGACAGGAACCAGATAAGTTGTTATTTCCTAAGGAAGGTTTTGGCTCAAGGGTAGCCAAGGGCTGTTGAAATTCTGAGTAGATTTTGGGAGAAAGGTGGGGAATCATGACAACAGGATCATGAAAGGTCTGAGACCACCAGGTACGAGTAGGAAGGGTAGGCACTTCCCAATTGGTAGTTGCATGAATAACACCAAGACGCACAAAAACAAAAACAAATGAGAAAACTGTGGTGAGCACCATCGTGGCAGTGACAAACAGCCAACGCACCCAGTTTACAAATAACAAAAGTCCCACATGGATAATTCTCATGCATGTAAAATAAAAGGGTTGGTCGACTAATGTCAAGAGAGTGTCTGTAACTCTCTCATTCCCAGCGAGGTGGTGTGGGATGCAACCCCATACTGCTAGGGAACTAGCCATTAGGAGAATGGGAAACGAGGCGCCTTGAATGGTGCCTGTACAAAAGGGACTAAGGCAAAGGTGTAGAGCACGATATAATGGACCAGGTAAGCTAGAAACAACACCGCTTGAGTGGACCCAGAGGGGAGTCCATAATCAAGTTTAAATTGGGGCCAGAAGGTTTGGGCGCCTCGATCTGGAGGGGACCAGAGCATCCCAAGGGAGCAACCCAAAACTTTTGTAAATTGGGAAAGTATGTAGTGGCCAACGTAGTTGGAGACCTCCTTGAAGAGGTCCGCACCCAAGTTCACACAAGGAACCATAAAAAACGTAAACAAATGTGTAAATTTATTTGTGAAAGTCAACCAACAAGGTATGTTGGCTACAGAAAACATATTTAAACTGAGTCAGGATAATTAGGAGTCTGCGGAAGTGTGCCCAAGCCTTGATGCTCCAATAGACAAACGCTCCCATCCATTTTGGTAAAATACACCAAAAGTGCCTTCACTTGAGTGATCAATTGAAGCTGTATTCTACCTGAGCGCATGATTTCATAACTCTAATGTGATTCAAACCCTCATTCTCCAATTAACCAAATAGAACGGTCTTTGTTCATTACATAGATCGTTTGTTTCAGTGCCTGGGCCGAGACAAGGGGCTGGGAATTTTGCACCCCATTAGCACCACCCTGGGAATATTTTTCTTGCACCCAGCGTTGGTCTAATGTGTGTTTCAGGTCAGGAAGTGCCTGAAGTTTTACCTTCTGGGCCTCCTGTCGCCCAGCCTTATTTTTGGCGTTATTTCCCACTGTTAAGTCATCCAACCATGACATTAAGATAAAGGCCACACTTTTTAAAGATCCCAATAAATGGGATACACGACGCTTCTCCTCCACCTGCTTGACCGCTGCAATCTTGTAAGTCCTGTAGACCAGCCCCTAAACCTGGATAGGGAGTAATACCCATTCTGAACAAAAGGGGCCCTAAGGCCCAAGTGGATCCCCTGTCACAGTTGAGCGACTTGGCGCACGTGGTAGATGAGCACTGGGTGACTGCTCTTCCACCCAAGAATAACCTATTCCCACCCCTCCCCTCTCAATCCTGGTAAGTTTGATAGAGGAGGTCTGCAGAGAGCTCATGCAAGCTAGGGGCCATGGGAAGGCCCCTGGGACCCCCCCCTCCCCAGGCAAATTATGCCAAAATTTGGAGGAAATTGCCTGTGCCAACCTCAGGGCCCGGTATGCAAATTCTGATCTGGGGAGCCTGTCCAGACTGGACAAGTGGCGAAAATCTAATCAGGGCACAATTTGAGTCTTGGATCAGGAATTAAATGACTCAGACCAAGTGCCTCAACTCTTTGAGATAGATCTGGGAAGCTCAGATCAAGTGAATAGCCCAACTGAGAGTTTAGACCAGGTCTTGAATATCTCAGGTCAGTTGCCACAGCCCCTTGGGAAAAAACAGAAAATCTGAATCATAAAAGCAGGCTGACTCAGATGGCAGGGTCTGGATTAGCACCGTTGACCTGGCTTGGGCCCAAAAAAGGGGAAAAATTTATATTTTTTAATTTTTGTCAGGACTTCAAGCATCCCACCACCCCCCTCCCCACCAGCCAACCAGATCCCATCGCCAACCCTCAAATGACCAATTCCATAACACCTCCCCCATGCAATTTTCCCAATACTTAAGGCAGCTGCCTCGCTCAGGGGCTGTTGCCAGTTCATTCTCTTAACTTCTTAGGATTTGCACCCAATAAATCACATATACCTCATGTCAGGAGATCAGGGGGAACAACTACAAACTAGCCCTTATTAATAAGGGCCCCAAAGCCCCCAGCAAGTTAATAGGTCATTTTGGCCTTAAGTAAAGCTAAAATCAGAAAGAAGATTGGCGAGAAATGGTAATTTAAAAGAATGATACTTGAGGTATTTATAGGACCTTGATGGATTGGGTAAGGAAGGAATTGGGAGTGGGAAAGTGTTGGCATTGATTGCCAACAACAAAATAGATATAAATAACTAAATCAATACAATGGGTAGTGGGATCATCCTTGGCATTAGTCATTAATGATCCCAAAAGGGTGAATTAATTTGGGTCAGCATCAGATGGAAATTCCTCACAGCCCAATTGATGTTTTGACTTGCTCAGCATTTAGTCACTGGTATTGAATATAAATTTGAGTATATTTTAATTGTTGGGGCCGACCCCAATATTTCAGATTAGAATCAACCCAAGTTAATGGGAAGCCCAATCTGGCATCTGCCTGTAGGTGGGTCACAACCCCTAGTTGGGGCTTCCCCCAATAAAGGGAGAATCCTGACAACCTGCTAAGCTTGCCATGACATCCATCCACCTTGATTTCTTAATTAAAAATTCACTGATCAATCCAGTGAAGCGCGCTGGCAACCAATTCCTTAATCCAATGTTTTCCAACGGGATTATCTGGTCGATTGACCCTGCCACATGGCAGCAGATTGCATATATCCTAAACTAGCTCCTCAAAATGACAAACCCAATTCCTTGTTCATTATTGCACATCTGTTTGATGCAAAACTCCCACCTGTTCCACTGATGGCTTTCCCAAAGATGCTCCACTGTTAGGCACCAAAGCACCTCTGATCCACCACCTGCAGAGGTGGGACCCCTACCTAATCCATCACCTGATGGTCCAGGCTGACCATGGGGCCTGGAGCACCCCGTTCAGGGGGAGCTTGGCCAACACTCCTCACAGTTTCCATCCCCCCTTTACTATCACGCCTGATCATGTGGCAGACCTTGTGCCACCCCTCATTGGCGTGCAAGATCACTTGTTCGAACCTGAAGGCCAGCAACCACAAACCCTGAAGGAGCTGTCATCCTCCCTGACTCTCCCGCCGTTGGGGGTTGTACCCACAAGGATTGCGGTTGCCCCCATTGCAACCATTTAGTTTGCATTGGGGGCCTTTGGTACATTCTTGAACTTTTGCTTCCCTCACATTTATAATAGAACCCACTTATTCAAGTCACTTGGACCACTGTGCCTGAGGGATTTTGGGCTCTCCACTGGTTGCTCACGCATCCTAATTGAGAGCCCAATATAATTCTTACATCCTGAATCCATGACATAATGAACTGGCTCATTATCTCAGCCTTTTTCACACTATCACTGGCACTGGCAAAGAGTTAGCCTACGCACATTACTCTAAATGTGCACTCCCTCTGTAACTTGGTCTTTTCCTGCTGGTCAGCTGCCTTGTTCATCCAAGCTTGCTAACAGCCTTTGACAAAATGTTCCCCACCCTGCCAAGCCCCAGCGACGAGTGTCACTCTCAATTAACATGATAAGGATGGGGGCCCCCTGTCCCTTCTGATGAGGTGGCTGAACAAGTCCTGGGCATCCTGGCGGAGCTCCAGGTGCGCTTTACTGTGGATGGCAAGAAATCCCCGCCCACCTCTGATGCCCAGCAAAGTGTAGCTCTCCTCAACGCCCTGGATGGGGATTCCCGCTGCTGGGTCAGGGGAGTGCTCCGCCCTTCAGCCAATCTGGCAACCCTACCTCTCTGCTTGCGCTGGTCACATCAGCAGTCCAGGCTCTTAGTCAAGACTGGCGCGCCTCCTCCATCTCTTTACACACTGGGGCAGTCAGCTATTAGACCTACCTCCTGATCGAAGCCTTTGTGGTCCTAGCTCCCACTGTGCCAGTTCCCTCTGAAATTGACATCTCTGCTTTCCGTGATGCCTTGAACTCCACTGCGGCTGCTCATGCATCCTTGAACCCTCTTCCAGGGTCCTTAGAAATTGCTTTATCAGTGGCCTGCTTGATTGGGGCCAGACCCTTCCATGCCACAGCGCGTGCTGTTGCAGCTCTTGAAGTACCACGTACCGCCCCTCACCCCTCTGCCATTGGTTGCGGTCATGGGAAGCGTCACCCTGGGCTTGCGGCCCTTTTCCCCCTCTCTGTTTACCTCAAATATCCCCCCTCTGGGGAACCCCTGCTTGCAGCATCCCCTGTCCCTATCCTTGATTGGGAGGGTGACCCGTTAGCTCCCAGAGTTCAGAATCTGTTCTTTCTGGCGCAATTGTTTCCCTGGTTGACCCCTGCTCCCCCTGGAGAGGATGGAGAGGGTGTACGCATCAACCCCGCCTCCCCACTTGGGGCAAGGAGGAAGCAACTCTCTTATCTCAGGAGCAAAACAGCTTGGAACCTCATAGCAATATCCTCTTATGACAAGTAATGCTCCCTCCTCTGCTGCTCTCTCTTGCTTTAAACAATAAATAGGATTAAGCCTACTTCCTGTAACCTGTTTCTTTCGTCTCTGAGACAGGTGAGTTCACTGTACAAGCCCTCCTCAACATGGGAGTGGCGGGTAACCTTATTGATCTCAGTGTGGCACGCTTCCTGAACCTGGTGATGGAGGAAGCTTCGTCTATCCTGGGCGCCTCATTGGAGCCTCTGAAGTCCTACCGTATCTGATGCCCCTTACACTTTTCCATTCATGAATTTGGGGTTTGTGACCACTTCTTGGCAGTACAGGATTTGCTCTATTTTTAATTCTGGGGTGGGCTGGTGGCGCTGCCGGCAGGTCATATCAACATTATGAGTAACTCCTTGTTATTCACAAACCTTAAACTGAGTGAAGAATTTCCCCTGCTGAAAACCCTTCCCTGGGCACCTCTCTTGGCTTGATCTCCCCTCCCAACCCTGCTCCATTAGACCTCCCTTCAGACTTCCCTTCCTTCCTTGCCCCTTACAAGGCTATCTTTGATATGTCGCTGCCATCTAAGCCTCCCTACACTCCAAGTATGATCTATTATTTCAGTTGATGGTTGTCCTAGTCAAAAACAACTTCCCTCTTTACCCATACACTGAGGAGGAGGACAAGGCTTTGGGGATTTGGCTATACGAGATATTAGAGAATGGGTGGCTCACTAAGTTAACTTTTCCCTTCACCTTTCCATAGTTTTCGCTAGGAAATCAGATGGCTCCCTGCGCCCTTGTGTCGACTATGGCCACCTCAACAACATTACCATCCATGATCCATATCCCCTGCCCTTAGAGCAAACCATCACCAAGGCTATCACTAAAAATCACGTCTTCTCTTAGCTGGACCTGGTATATGTTTCTAATAAGGTGAGGGTGGCAAGTGGGCAGGAGTGGCTTACAGCTATCCACAGCTTCCGAGGCCTCTTCTAATTTTGGGTGATGACCTTTGGGTTAAGAATTCCCCAGCCACCTTACAAAGACTCATCAATGAGTGCTGGGTTTTGCACTTTTCAAGTGCCGTTTCATATATTGACGATATTCTGATCCATTCTCCCACCCCAGAACAACATGCCAAGGACCTAGAAGCAGTGGTGGCAGCCCTCAACAAGGCAGGACTCTTCAGGAAACCTTACAAGTGTGAATTCTTTAGGGATGAGGTAACCTTCTTAGGCAACCTTGTCTTAAAGAATGTCCATACTGTCCCTCCCGAAAGCTTGAGGATATCCAATCATGGCCCACCCAAACTACGCAAAAGCAACTTCGCAGCTTTCTTGGCACTAAAACCTTTTTGAAAAAATTCTCTTCAGACCTCGCCCAACTAGCAGCACCCCTCCACCCCCTCACAGGGAAGAATGTTCCTTTCAAGTGGCCCCCAAATGCCAGCAGGCCTTCAAGTCTATTGTGGAGGTTTTCCTCACAGCCCCAGTTCTGAGTCGTGCTGACACCTCCCGCCCCTGTATAGTAGCTTGCAAAGCCTTTTCATTGGCAGTGGGCGCCGTGCTGCTACAGGAACATTAGGATTTGAACATCCAGTAGTTTATTTATCCCACAAGTTCACCTTAACTGAGCAAGCGTGGCTGATATACAATAAGGAGTTAGCTGCAGTGGCGTGGTCACTCAGCCACTGGCGATACCTCATGCAGGGTGCCCAGCATGAGATTACTGTTCAAATGGATCATAAGGCCTTTCTCTACTACCGCAAACCCCAGAAGCTGGGGCACCAGAAAACTCGCACCTACCAGGTTCTATGTGGGTTTCACTCCAAGTATGAATTCATATAAGACCCACTGAACGTTTTTCCAGACATGATCAGTCGAATCCCTACCTGTCATAGATGGTGGGAAGGATCAACTAGCTTTCACTATTGTAGCTCCCCCCCCAAAATACTCTCCTTGCCCCCCCTACAGTAGCTTTTGCTGACCTGGCCTCAGATGTCCCACTCGTCCTCCACGTCCTTACCTACCAAACCTGTTGCCCAGAAGAAATAGAGCTCTATGCTGACTTGGAGTTTATGAGTCAGAAGAGAGCTCCATATACTTTGTGGAGATAATTCCTGGTTTCATGATCAAGTTTGGGCCCCCTCCCTACGTAGCCGTGTTCTTGAGGAGCATCATGTCCCCCAGACAGTTGGGCACTCCAGGGCCAAGAGTTGTGCTGATCTCATCAAGAGATCCTACAACTGGCCTGGGTCCTCAAGGGACATTCCCACCTGGTTCTCCCGTTATGTCACCTGCGCTTAGGCGAAATCTGATTGTTTCAAGAAGAAGGGGTTGTTACACCCTCTGCAGCGGGCTGAGGGCCCATGGACCTCAGTCTCAGTGGACTTCATCGTTGAGCTCCAACCCTACTGCAGCTTGGATGCTATCATGGTAGTTGTAGACAGATTTACCTAGTTTACACTCTTTATCCCCTGACTCTCAGCTATTACTGCAGTAGAGACCGCAAATTTGTTTGTCGACCATGTCTTCGCCATATTTGGTCTCCTCAAAGAGATAGTGAGTGATAGGGGGCCCCAGTTCACTGTCCAGTTCTGAGAGGAGCTATTAACCCTCCTCAGCATCAAGCCCTGAAGATCCACCGCCTACCACCACCAGTCCTATGGGCAGACTGAGAGGAAACCAGGTACTTGAGCAGAACCTGCGCTATTATGCGACGGCCTTGCAAAACACCTGGGCTAAGGATATGCTTCTTGCACAGTTTGCATTAAAAAATTTCCTCCATTCCTCAATCAATCTCTCCCCCTTTGAGGCCACCCTGGCTTACAATAACTCCTTTTAAATTGGTCCCCATCTCTCCTCAGCAGTTCCTGCAGCTGAGGACCATGTGAGCTCACTCCGTGAGACACAAAACCTGGTCCATGAACATTTGACAAAGTCCATCGAGGACTACAAAAATTGCTGATAGGAAGCGCTTTCCAAGACATGAGATCAAAGTTAGCTCCCTCATCATGTTGGACACCCGCAACCTCCCCCTGAAAGCTCCCACCCAAAGGCTAGCAGCCAAATGCTAGGACCCTTCAATATTGAGAAAGATGCAGGCAATGGCGCCTAACATTTGAAACTGCAACACAATATAAGCAACATAATGTCTTCCAAACCTCCCTCTAAACCCCTCTTAAGGGGAAAGACAAACTCTCCAGAGCCCATTGTCGTTGGGGATGTCAAGGAAGTAGAGTGGGGGCTATCCTGGCTTCCTGAAGGTCCTACCAATTTGTTCAATACCTGGTATCTGGAAAGGCTACCCCTCATATGAATACAGTTGGATGAGTGAACGTGATTGTGCAAACTGCAAGGACCTTGTAGAGGAATTCCACAATTCCCACCTTAAGGACCCCTGTACCCCCATAAGATCACGGCCATCCTGGCCATAAAGCTTCCAGAGAGGCACAAAACTATGCTTTGGTCCATGCCTCAGGTGAGGGAATTCTCCCAGTCAATAAAAAAGGGTAGTGTAAGTCCTGGAGACCAGCCCCTATACCTGGATAGGGAGCAATACCCCCTTCTGGACAAAAAGGGGCCTTAAGGCCCAAGTGGACCTCCTGTTGCAGTTGAGCAACTTAGTACACATGGTAGATGAGTGCTGGGTGACCACTCTCCCCCCAAGGATAACCCATTACACCCCTTCCCCATCCTCAACCCTGGTAAGTTTGATAGAGGATGTCTGCAGAGAGCTCATGCAAGACAGGAGCCATGGGCAGGCCCTGGGACCCCTCACTTTCAAGGAAAATTATGCCAAAATCTGGAGGAAATTGCCTAAACCAACCTCTGGGGTCCAGTATGCAAATTTTAGTCTAGGGGAGCTGGTCCATATTGGCCGGTGCCAAAAATCAAATTAGGGCACAATTTGGATTTTGGGCCAGGCATTAAATAACTTGAACCAGTTTCCTGAACTCTCTGGGATAAATCTGGGAAGCTCAGATCAAGTGAATAGCCCAATTGAGAGTTTGACCATGTTTTCAAATAGCTCAGATCAGCTGCCACAGCCCCCAGATGAATTTAAAAAATTGAATCATACGAACATGCTGACTCGGATGGCCAAGGTCCAGATCAGCACTGTTGACCCAGATTGGGCCAAAAATGTGGAAAAATTTATAATTTTTTTTTTTGATTTTTGCCAGGACTTCAAGCATCCCACCACCCTCCTCCCCACCAGCCAACCAGATCCCATCGCTGAATCCCTTATGACCATTCCCATAACACCTCCCCATGCAATTTTTCCCAATACTTAAGGCAACTGCCTTGCCCAGGGTCTGTTGCTAGTTCATTCTCTTATCTTCTTGCGCTTTGCGCTCAATAAACCACATATACCCCGCTCAGCTTTCCCCAGCCGCCGTCCGCCTTACTTTCTTGATTAAAAATTCTGCCAATTACCCAGAGGAGCGCGCTTCTACAAAAATCCTTATTCTGATGTTTGTTGATTGGATTATCTGGTCAATAGACCCTGCCACATGGTAGCAGATCACAAATATCCTATACCCGTTCCCCCCAATGACAGACCTGCTTCCTTATTTGTTATTGCATGTCCATTTAATGTGAACCCTCACAACGTTCCGCTGCTGGCCTTTCCAAAGTCACTCACCTGTTGGAGCAGCACCTGGGCACCTCTGCTCTGCCACTGTGGAGGTGGGACCCCTACCTGGTCTGTCCGCTGATGGTCCATGTCAACTGTGGGGCCTGGACTTTCCATTCAGGGGGAGCTTAGCCCCAACACTCCTCACAGTTTCCATCCCCCCTTTAATATCACCCTGATCATGTGGCAGACCTTGTGCCACCCCTCATTGGCGCGCAAGCTCACTTTTTCGAACCCAAAGGCCAGCAACCACAAACCCTGGAGGAGTTGTCATCCTCCCTACTTCTCCCGCCCTGGGGGTTGCCCTACAAGACTCGCAGTTGCCCCATTGCAACCATTTGGTGTGCCTTTGAGGTCTTCGGTACATTAATGATCTTTTGCTTCCCTCACATTTCCAATAGAATTTCACTTGTTCAAGTCACTTGGACCACTGTGCCCAAGGAATTTTGGGCTCTCCAAAGGTTGCTCACGCATCTTGATTGGGAGCCCAGTCTAATTCTTATTGACTGAATCCATGAAGAATGTATTCAGTAGTGAGAGCTGTGGATGCCTGATCTATGCTGATCGCCACCTCCATCAACCAAACATTTTTATATATCCTGTAGTGAGGAAGATACTTCAATGAAGGATTAGTCCAAATGAACCATTATAGCCCCTTCAGACTCTGTGAGTGAATAGCCCCAGCCTTAGTGTGATAACCTAGGCCCAGGTTGTGAGTGTGTAATGGCATATTCATAAACTATATCAAACTTTAGCATTTTCAGGGGAAATGGGTACAATAGTTAAGAGCATGACGTTCAACCACTCAGAAACATTCACTATTTTTTCGCTTGGTTCGCCCCTGTTGTCAAATTAATCTCCTGGCTGTGGTTAACGTGAGCAAACTAGGGGGCACAAAATTTATATATGCACAGTGAGGTGAGGGCTAAAAAGCGACTGTGGGTTTTGTCACCCAAGGTAATAAAACATTCTTTATGCTTATACAAAGAGTATACCACGGACAACAGATAAGGATCACTATTGAAAGGGAAAAACTTTCATTGGTGGCAGAGTGATTAAAAGCCAAAATATTTTGGACCAACCACTTCACTTTTATAATTTAGAGTTAATTTATTATGTTAGAAACTCAGCGTTCTAATGAATTATCTGGTTTTTGGAATGTGTACGCCATGACCCATAGGAGCAGCCAAGATCCACAGAGCAACGCTAGATTAAGGGGACTATGGGTGGGGGCGTCAGGGGAGGAATGTGATAAGGCTCCACCCCATGTAGTT
Source organism: Massospora cicadina (assembly GCA_022478985.1). NCBI lineage: Eukaryota > Fungi > Entomophthoromycota > Entomophthoromycetes > Entomophthorales > Entomophthoraceae > Massospora > Massospora cicadina. Next base: position 17,569 of record JAKSZP010005705.1, on the reverse strand, counting down.
GTTGCCCATATATCATTTAAATTTATTAAAATTATCAACAACTAAGTTTTTCTAAATGATATACTTAAAGTAAGCCAAAGGTAAACTTTTAATAAAAGAAATAATCCACCACACTACCATTGGCAGGTTGTTGGGTCTTATAGTGGGATGAGGGGAGACCTGCTAAGTCAAACCATGGTGCTATTGTTCTTTTCTGATTTTAACCTAAATTTACAGTTTTATACCCCAAATTCACCTCAATAGTATCAGTTGACTTCCAAGCTATTCTCAGGTCATTTTTACCAAGTTTCAGAGGTCCAAATTAACGTTTTTGATTTTTGTATTAGAGAGACAAGTTTAAACTCTATTAATGTCCTCTTTTCCTCAAATTTGCCGCAGATTAGACTTATTAGTTGTGGTTATGTCATTCAAGTAGCTTCTGGGGAACCAACCGTTGGGTGCAGGTGATGGGGCCGTGGTATGTATTTCATAGATTTTTGAAGACTTTACAAATATGGTTGAATTTCCTAAATAAAACCCTGCTGCTTTTAATACTTGGGCGAATTAGGGATGGGGTAGATGGAAAAAAGGTGTGGGTAAAGCAGAGAGGGGCATCGGCTACCCATCTCTCATCTAAGGTATGCACTAGGTCAGAGATCTGAGTAAGAGGAAGGGCCTTAGGATTTGAACCATTTTGGTTCTAAAGGGGTGCACACCCCTGTCCAGATTGATGGCCGGCCCTGAGGCCTTATAATATGGCTTGGTAAAAAAATTTTTAGTGACAAATGGAGAGGTTAGCTCTATGTCTCCCTGAGAGGTAAATTGAATCCATTGACAAAAAGTAAAGTCTGTGGCATCCATGATTAGTGAAAATGGATCAAAATATAATAAGACTGTAGCTTTTGCAGTTTCATCTGATACTTATATCGCCTCCACACATTTGGTCAAATGGTCGTTGAACTAGATGATATATCTATGCCCATGTAAGCCTGTGATCAACTACCCATAACATAAATACTGACAACAATGGAGGGGCTCAATGGAGCCACATCTTAAGATTGATACCAAGGGTTGTATTGATCCTATATTTTATATGTTAATTAGGAATCTAGTATTTCTTGGATAATCTCTCCATTTGAGCCCAGTAGAAACGCTATATCAACCACACATAAGTCCTATTCACTGCTTTGTGTCTCACAGTTATAAATTCAAAAAAATTACTCTGTTATGTAGAAGGGCATATATATGGAAACTACTTTCCATCTATGTTCTTCTATAACATCCCTTCACGTATCTGAGTGTCTCTGGTCATGTTTTAAGCTAAGACTGAACCTCAGGGCTTTCATTTCCACCTCACAGGCCGTCCAGTTTAATCATACAGCCAATCTTTATTAAGAGTCAATACTGCAAGTATGGGCATTCTTGATAGCCGATCCGCATTTTGTTTAATCTCTCCAGTGTGATGGGCGATGTTAAAATCTTATTTCTGTAAGCCTAAAGCGCATCTTGACGATTTATCATGATTGTCCCTCTTTGTTGCAACCACTGTATTGGATATTGGTCAGTGATAATAATAGTATATGGGATCCATACAGGTATGTTTATAAATGTTTAAAACCAAAGTACAACTAGGTTCACTTTTTTGGTAACACTATAGCTTCGTTCAGCCTAATTCAAGGTTTTCTGTAGTAGGCCGTTGTATGGTTAACTTGACCCTCATTTTCTTGAGCTAAGATTACTCCCACTGCCAAGTCAATACCATTGGTGAATAATAGAAATGGGAAAATAACTTGCAGGTGAACTAGGATAGGCTTTGTACAGAGGGCGGTTCTCTTTTTTTTTAGTACTAGATGGTCAGAGGGCGGTTCTCAAGTACCAAAGGCCTGTTCCTTCTCAGGTCGCATCTAAAAGGAACCTCTTTTAGTTAAAGTTCAATGAGAAGCTCATCTAGGTCAGCAAGCCAAGAAATAAAATGGCGATAGCATCCCACCATTTCAAGAAATACTTGAATATCACTGAAGCTCTGGGGCGTGGCAGCCTCTAGATGGCTACTACTTTTAGGAATGAGCTGGAAAACCTTCTTCGAGGCCTTTTATTTGAGAAATTTCATTTCAGATTGGAAGAAGGAAAATTTCAAAGGTTTCATCTCAAGAAAGGCCTTCCAGAGACAGTTAAATACTTCCCTGAAATTATTAAATGACCATTGAATGTTCTTGAGAAAATTGTAATATTGTCAAGGTAGATGAGGAAACAAGGATACCCAAGTTTCTCCAGAATCTATCCATGGTTAGTTGGAATGTGGAGGCGCATTAAAAGGCCTTTGGGGCATACTGGTTGGCTTAAAAAGTCCTTTTTTACCAATAATAGTGCACTTTAATTGATCCTTAGCTGCTAACACAACCTTCCAGTACCTTCTGGCAATATTCATTGCAGAGAAGTATTGTTACCCTGAAAGTAAGAGGAGAAGTAATCTATCCAGGGCATTGTTTAGTTATCTTTTTTATTGATATAATTAAGTTTTTGGCAGCCCATCACTACATGATGACTAACATCTTTACTTCAGACAAGCAAGAGATGAGAAGCACAAGTCTACTAGAAGGCATTAGTAGTCCAGCATCTATGACTTTTTACGCTTAAAATTACCTGAGCTTCTTCCACCTTGCTCTTTTAGTAAGGATCAGACAATTAGGATAGTATACTCAGTTTTCAACATGATGTAGGACGCCCTTTATCTTCCCAAAATCATAAGATGAGGTTAAAAAAAGTCTGAGTACTTTTTTTAGCACTAGTGTTGCCCAACCCAAAAGGGGGATCTGCCACGCATCTTTATCTATAAATGAGCCAAACAAATGGGTTTATTGTAATAAAAAATCCTAAAATAGCCCTTAAGTTATCAGCTTAGGAGGCCATATCAGAAGGTGAGGAATCTTTGGGGAGACTTTAGTCTGGCGCCTGCTTTATCTGGCGGACCATGGCAGACAACATAGGGGCTGAGGCATCAGCGACATGTGGCATAAAGAGGTATAATTGTGGGTTTTCTTCATTAATGAGGCCAGAAGTGTCCATCGCCTCAACGTATTGAGCAAGTTGATGCTCAGCAAAAGTGATGAGAGCAGGCACACAAGTGATAGTCTTGATGCGCTGGTGGGTTTGGGGGTAATTGGGGTCAAACAGAGAAGTCTTTTATGCATCAATGCAAGCGCGGCTCACTCCAAAAGTGAGCTTCTCAATTTCATATTTTGCATCTTCATCTAAATCATGGGGGAAATTTGGGATGGGAATACCCTCAACAAGAGGTTCCATCGCCCCATGGGGATGTTGGAAGAGGAGGGTGTTGGCTGGAGCAGCTGCTGCTTCTACCGCCATTTTTTATATTTTTATAATTAGAAAAAAACTTTTAGATTGAAAATGGTGGGATTGCGAATTGGGAGGATTTACAAAAAATTCTTTCAAAACAAAATTGGGCTTAACATTATAAGGCTGATCTGTATTCTCAACCCATACGAGCACTTCAAAAGGATTTAAATTGGCTAATGCTGTGCCAGCCACCGGAGTCAGTGCATTGATGGATTATGATTAGCTGTGAAAAGTTAACCACAGCAGCTCAGCTGAAACTATCTCAGTCATCAGCTCAGGATTCCATAATTCCGACAATTTTTAAAAAATTTAAGTTTTTATTGGCTGCTACTTTGGAAGCAGTGCCAAAAAAACCAAGGTTAGGGGCAGGACGATCATGCTCCACTCAAAAAATTTGGGTGAGGCAGCAGCTGGCCTGACGCCAGAAGGAGGAGCAGTGGAAGTAGTAGAGGCAGAAGTAATGGGGCACCTACACTTTGAATGATCTAATTTGAAGCACAAGGGGCATATGGCGCAGTTGTTTTTGACATGCATCCAAAAAGGGTGATCAGGTGCAGATCTGATCACAGTGCGGGGGAGGGGGGAATAATGAGGTGGGTGTCACGATGGAAAGGGCAGATCGTCACAAAGGTGCAAGGCCCTGCCAACTGACCCATCCTATTGGGACCACAAAATGTAAGATGGGGTCTGTGCCGTAAATGGACAAACCCTCCATCAGTTCATGGTGAAGGTGTTCAGGGGAAAGAAATGATGGCAACCTGGCAAACTGGACCACCAAAGTGTCCTCATCCAGGAGCCGCATGCAAACAGTAGGATAGGGATATTTTTATAAATAATTGGCATCTTAAATGCTGCCACCGCATCAGCCTTGGATCAAAATCTGAGATCAAATAGCCCTTAAAAGGGCGAAAATTGATATATCCAGCGGGTATGAAAACCACTGTGGCCATCTCAATGATGGTCGCGCTCATGAATGGGAAAAGATTCCCATACTCAACCCAGAGGCCAAAATTTGGGTCGCTCTGAGGGAGCACCAAAGGACTCTGGAGCATCACCTGTAAGCTTGCAGATGGTGGCTAAGTCCTGAGGTGGGACATAATGCCCAGTGGCATTGAGAGGGCTAGCAGAGCCAGCCCAGATGCGCTTTGGCGGTGGCCAAAGGACGCCAGAAGGTGGCGCACCATCACCTCAAGCAAGGGCAGCAGGCATCAATGACATTAGTATTCTGTTTTAAATTGCTTAATTTGAGCAATTGGTTTCTTTGTATTTTTAAACTTAAAATTTGGCTTTAATTTAGTCAATTTACGCAAAAGAAAGATTAAAAACTCTGAGTACTCTTATTGAAACATCTCAACTTAAGCCCATAGTTCACAGGTCAACTCGCCATCAATAGATGCCTCCACTAGGGCTACCAAAGGATGGGACTCCAACTTAAAATCTCATACACCCCCAAAGATATGTAAATCTTTGATACTTTCCACAAGAAAGCAATTTTAAGTGAATGGCTTTACGGGACTCACTGTCCTAAGTTTATTGGAAAAATACTATAGCAACACGGATATGCGCCCAGCATAATCAGTATCTAGGATTCCTGGACTGAACAGAGCTTCTTTAACTTAAGGATTTTTCATCCCTCAGATCTCAATAGGTGCCCTGGAAAAATATTAATATGGAACCTGGTGTTGGCTATAACTATGAGATTTGGGTTGTATAACGGTTGACCTTGGGTAGTAAAGAGTCTTTTTGTGTCTTTCCACTACAGGCGTGGTTTTTGCACATGCAAGGCCCTCACATGATATTCTATCAGATCAATCTAATTTATTTTCTAAATGGCATGCCCAAGCTTTGATTCTCACTTAGTATTTAAAGAGGCTTAAACCACTTGTTGGATTCTATGTCCCCATAGATATAAAGACCCACCGTCACAATGTATTATAGCATAGTTGTCATGTAGAAACTTTGTCCCTATGAGGAGGTCATAGCTGGGGTTATCAGGGCAACAGCTAAGGTGGTTAGCGCCAATTTTCTGAACTGGATAGGCAATGATGAATATGCCCTAATAGATTTAATACAGTGTGGTAGACCCATGCCATACTCCATAAAATGGCACAAATCAAAGGCTATTTTAATGCATTTTAATTTAACTTCACAAAATTAAATTTACTAAAGAGCTTCTGTCAATATTAGTGTTAACAGAGAATTTAATATACCCAAAAATAAACTTAAGTTACCAAAATCCCAAAGGAGAAGGTAAGGTGAAAAAAAAAGATATTTAATAACAGTAAGCATTATAAGTTTTTTTATTGTCAGGTGGTATTAATTTGTCTCTCCTAGGTACAATAACGTCACACTTGGTATGAGCTGTCAAGGTATGTTAAGACGTTATAGGGGTATCAGCATGGAGTGCTTCGCCTTTTATTCAAACTTCTCATTACACCTCCACAGCAAGTATGTTCAAGAAGTTCTTGGCATCATGGAGAAAAACATTACAATAAGAACACCGTTGTTTTGGTTTTTTTTTGATTCTCTACAATGTGAACATGAGGTCATCTGGCGGACACTGAGATAGAGACCTTAAATTTAAGGGTTGAATATGTTATCTTGTTATATGCCTCTTTGATCTCCTAAATACAGAAAAATTACTCTTGCACTAATCAGTGTAATTAAACTTTGTTATAGAATCATAGGGTGGAATCACTGTGGAAATAGCATCATCTAGGGTGATTCATTTTTTTGGCAACCATGGTCAGAGACTTAGCTAGATCTGACTTTCAAAATCCTTAGGATTTCTACCTTATTTAAAGAGATAGCTTAATGCCTGATTTTCTTGGTAAGGGTCTGGTTGCTGACAAAATTCTAAGTAAGGCTGTACGGACTTGATCAAAGGTTTAACCTTCATATGGAGAGTCATGATTTTGTAAGATGTACTAATCAGACAATATTGAATATACTTCACCCTCTCGCATTCAGTCACTTCCTCCATATAGCTTTCATAAGCATACAGGAAGGAGGCTATACAATTTTGGCTTGGGATAAATCTCTTTAAAATTAGGTTATAGTTATATTATGTGTAGAAAGTGTGTTGACAGCAGGGACAGTAGAAGGCTCAGAAGTCTCAGTATTACATATTCCCAAAGAACATGTTGATCTAATCGTTGTCTATACCCCTCCAAGTCATCTTAAACTACTCCCACCTGTTAATTTACATAATTAATGGAAGCCTTTTAAGGTTAGTTGTTTGAATTTAAGTCTTAAATCTTTAGAAGTTGAATCTGAAGCTGTCTTACAAAATACTTATACAAGCTTTTATAACTAAAACATAATTTTTTGAGCTAAGTAGGCATTTTTTAGTTACCTTACTGAATACGAAAATATTGTCTATCTCATCTGAAATAGCATTGAGAGTGACTCTGGGATTTGATGAGACTCTTATAGAAGAATATTACACCATTATGCCACATATCTTATCTCATATGGTAAAGATGCTGTTGCAGCTTGGCGTCTTGCTTCCAAGACTCACTTGGATCATTGGGAGCTGGAAGTAAAAGACCAGATGACCCTTAAGTCTATGGTGACCTTCTGGCACTTTAATCATATGAGAACTTTCATGATAGGCTAATTTATTATTATCACGTTGTAGCACTTGAAGTAATACAAATTGTTTTAGAAAATGATCCCATGAAAGTTAAAGAGTAATACATTCTGAAAGAGCTGGTACTCAAAGTAATAAAAAAATCCCATTATCCAACCTAGCGAGCTGGCCCTGGACTTCATTAAATAATTTGTGATTGACCACGATGACATTCCAGTTATTGCAGACAAATGATAAATTGGTATTTTAGAATTTACAACATAATAATGAATCGTTTGGGTAATTCCTGGTGTTGAGCTATTTTGGGATGATGCATTTTTATAAAGACATGATGGATGGCCGGATGGGAAAATCTCTGAAGGTATCATTTAGCTCCAAGGGTCAATTCTATTGTGGGCACTTGAGCAAGGAGTATACGTGCCCATTGTAGAAAGTATGGTAGTAGCTCAGGTTTGACAGAACGGCCACCCACAGAGTATATTCTATTTAATAATTATAGTATAATATTGATAATGCTCTAATAATGGATTTGACTCTGAGTTTGTTCAAATGAAGGTAAGGTAAACTTAAAAGTGCCAAAATTCCAAGTTTCAGGCTTCGAGGAAGCCGTCTCATATTGAGAAGTGTTGATCAATTGGAATACACACCCTGGGTAATTTGCAGGTTGGTTTTTAGCTGGAATTATTCTCCACTATTTGTGATGGAAGTTTTCTCTGCACAGCAATAAAGCCACCTATAGTGAACCCACTATTGTTATCTTAATAGAACTTAGATTGTAAGTGAGGTTAGAATATTACTAAAGCTATTAATAAAAAGAACTATCAAAGCAGCTGAGAACAAGGAGTTGTGACTATATACTTTATTAAATCAAAAGATTTTGATATTTATAGGGGTTAGAATGCTTCACTGAGAAAGTCCTCTTGGATCCCTTTAATCAAAATCTTATAAATCATTCCAGATTAACTGCTCATTTGATGTCTTATATCACTCTCTTTTATTGACGACCTCATTTCCGCACTGACCAGAGGCGCCCTTTGCAAGGTGTATAGAGCCAGGAATTCAATGGTTAAGGCGTCTATGCTGAATCTTCAAAATTTGAGATTTACTGTTTGGACCATTTCCAAACCATTTACTATCATAGATCCCAGATGCACACGATATTATTCAAAGCTGACTCATCAATGCTTGTTTTTGATAGCAGGAATCGTGATTTATTTGTTACATTAGATCCTAACAAAAATTTAACTTCAAATTTCAACAAAAAGTCCCTGTAAACCTCAGGCCTCCTGGCCTCATTCTAACTAATCTAGATAATTTAAGGTTCAGGAAGTCCTGAAGTGGTAATCATAATCCTCCTGTTTGGTTAATTTCCTGCCAATCTCCTCATCTAGGACATTAAAGTTTTACTTTTGAGTAAATTTATTTAGTCTCTATATGTTAAAATACAACCCATCATTCAATTACCATCTCAATCTACAATAACTTTACACACGTCTTATTACTCACAGATTTCGTCAAAATTCCCACTTCTTTCTTAACTTGACATGAAAAGCAGTCAATGGGAGCGTGTCATCTGGATGTAGCCCATGACTTTGACCTAAACTATCTTAGGACACTTTTTAGCTATATAGTGAACCGTAGGTTTTAAAAATAATCCTAACTCAAGAATATAGGACTGGACCAAATCATTTTCCTTAATGTATAAATTCTTCTCTATTTCAGGCAATTATGATTTATACTATACGTAAAACTTTACTTAAGTTGATTATTGGTCATCAACCCAGTAACCTTTTTAATGCACAGGTTCAATTTCCTCATGAACTTTGTTGCGTTGTATAGAATGTATTATTCAATAATAGTATGGAGACTATTATCTGTAGTTGAGTTTGAACTATTATTAGGCCCAACGCTTTGGCCAGTACTTCTGATTAAATACTCTGTAAGTTGTACTCGTAGGGATTCGCTCCATATATTCCTGTCTACCTGATCTTCGTTAAGATACCCCAGTGACAGTCTCTTTCAGCCCAACACACAGTTGGCAGCTATCCCTGATTGTGGTTCCCATTGTCTCTAGATCCCCGCTCGGATCTCTACTCTTCTCTCTGAGAGTAAACCAATTATTGCCTTCTGCAATAATATCCTTGAGATGGAACGTCACAATGGAAGTTGATAGTCTAACTATACACCAAATTAATAATATTACTAAAGTTAATAATGTTTTACAAAAATGATGGTTTTTAATGTGTTTTTTATTATAGTAAATCCTAAGGAACTATATAGTAGGGGATTCAGCTGTCTATACCTTGGTTGACACCTCTTCAATGAAATGGCAGCCGTTGCTGTTGAACCACCCTTCCTCATCTCAGCAGCGATGGTCTTCCCCATCCTAGCTAGGATTCTGTCATTGGACATCCTCAAGACCTCAAACGGAAAGAGTCAGAAAACGTGTCCCTAACATTTTCCTCTTGATACAAGTGAACCAACCATAATTAGCTAAAGACCTGCTTAGGTAATGGGACTTATACATTATGGCAGGTCATTGCACCAAACAATCGACTCACTAGTTGCAGGTGGCATCATTTACCTCACAACTCACTATTAATCCCTATCAGTTGGTGATGAATTCTGATCGATACCAATTGGTAAACCTGATAGTTAATCAAAATCAGATGCCCCTATTTTGTTGGCCACTCCACCCGATGAGATATCAGGTCTTTATCCATACTGATCCCTTCAGATATGACCAGGTGAATATCCCAAATTCCCCCAAACGTAGTTCCTCCAAAACTCGGGCCAACTGATTTTTGATTCACTTTGCTTTAGGGAATTTTCCCCTAGCAACACCAGGTAATCTAACAGGCTGGGAATATGGGCAAAAATCCCAACACATCCCCCTCTTGCCTAGATTTTCAGCGAGAAAAGGACTGGGGCATGAGAATACCACTTTGGACACCTGATCAAATACTTCATTGGTTCAAGCGGAGTACACTCATCAATACTCAACGCTGCTCAGGATGACCTTTGGCATACAGCATTATTCCTCTTCCTCCTCGCTACCGCCTTCTCAGAGAGTGGTCCCCATGACCTTCTATCATGCCAGGCTGATTGATTTACTCATGATGATATTAGTCCTGAGATCCAGTTTTCCCCCCATCAGGGTATATGACCCTCTGTCATATTCAGGATTCTTGGTCTGGCGTCCTTGAATTTCTGATTATCTCCTCATCCTAGACAGGAGACTCTTGCCATCAATGTTTGTTTCACGGCTTGATTAAGAATACATATTTCTATTCGCCCTCGTTATTTTGCTCATAACCTTTTGTCTGTAAGTCATTCTTAATTCTTCCCTTGGAAAGCTTATCTCATTAATTTTGAGATTAATTTCCCCGAAATTGGAGCCTAATATTATAGAGTGCTTAATGTCAACTTTATATAAGTCTGACATCCCCCCTCTCGTCCAGCTCATATGTCAGTTTCTGAATCATGCTACCAGCAGCTTCTCAACAGTCTTCCGATCCAGACCTCCATCTCTCCCAGCAGATGAGTTGGGATGCTTGACGGAACCTCTTCTATTGTCCTTCCAGGACACATACACCTAGTCTAGCACAAGTGGCTAGTCCTTCCATCAAATTACTGGAAATGGTAACTAATCCCTCTGAAACCAGGAGACCATCATTTTAAACAATTCAGAGCTGACTCTTCCCTTACAGTCAATTCCAGAGTTGGACTTTAAAACCTTCCTGGATTCAGCTCCTTTCATTGATGCTCCAAACATCATCGTAGATGCTCTGGAGATTATGCCATTTGCTTTGGATTGTTCGTTCCTTGCTGGGTCAGATTTGCTTCCTGATTTCCTCTTCCAACTTGATCAATTCTACAAACCCGCTGTACTGGTTTCTGAGCTCTCAATCGGTAATGGCATACACTTTGAGCTCCCCTACACTGAACTCCAGGCCCAAGTCACCAAGGCTTTGACATTAGCGCTAAATCCCACTTATATTGACAACCTTTTGGATTGGGAATCTGCTGCTTATGCTCTTCACTTTGCTGGTTAAGTTCTTCAAAGTTGGTTGACAAAGCTTCCAGCCTCAACTGGTTATCACCGGTCATTTAGCTTTAGCTTCCGTGAAGCCTGTAGTTGCCGTTTGCAGGATGCAATCTGCTCTCTTCACAACTACCTCTTCTCCAGAGCTTCCCATCAGTATCTTCCGCTGATGGCGTTAATAGGGGGCATGATTTGGCAACCCCCGTTGAGTATTCCTTCTTCGCTGCCAGCCCACATGTCCAATGTCCTTGATGAAGCCCGTCGTTAGGCGCTCAAGACAAATCTTCTGGCACCGGTGCCATATCAGGATTACTCAGGGTTATTTGTTGATTGCCTCTTTCTTTATTGCTGCTTTCCTCCCCACTCCAGGGTTTTACAATCGGCATCTTCTGGCATTTCATTTTCCCTTCCCCTAGTCACTTTTTCTCAGTGCTTGGCATCTGCTCAACAAATGTGGTTTTGTGTAGGTCTTGACCTTGCAAGTGTCCAATTGAATATTGATTTCAATGGGCTATTTATTCCTACCGCGACCCATCCTCCCTCCCCCAAGAGGCAACATAGGCGGAATCATCCCCATACTGAGGACGATCAATAAAAATAAAATTTCTAAAAAATATATTTGCTTTTTTATATATGCATTTTAAAAATCTCTTTTTTCCAATATTTTTTATTAATTTTTTATCTTTATTCTTCTTTTTTCCTATGGGACTTGACCTTGTTTTGGTTCAGTGGTCCATCTTTTTTATTTTTCCCCCAAACTGGGTCCTGGGTACTTAAACCTACCAGTTTTCCATGGTCCAGAGGTCCTTTTTGGACTTAACCATCTAGATTGGTTCAGAGGTCCTTTTTTTACTTGACCTAATCATCAGGACATGACCAACTTAATGGTTCATTGGTCCTTCAGGAACTCTTTTATTTTTCCTCGATCCAACGCTTTAGATACTTAGCATAAACTCAATTAACAATTCTTCCATCTAAGAGATTCTTGATGGAGTAAGCATCAGTCACCATCTTGGCGATTACTTTGAATGGACCTGACCACAACACGTCTAATTGTTTCTACATCCAAAACCATGCATATCGCAATAGGAAACTCTTTCTCCTATTCAATATTCTTCTAATGCTGGATTTTTATCATCTGTTGATTTTTCTCATATCCTTTTCTTCAAGGTTGTATTGAATGCTTGCAATTGCATATCAATCAGGATACTTGTCAGTCAGTTCATGTATGGCTCAGTACTCATCCCTGACGTAGGTTCCACTACTGAATATAATATCAGCTGCAACGCGCCCTTTCTTCCATATAGTAATTCAAAAAGCATCTTTCCCGTCACTGTATGATGACTAGTGTGTAGGCGAACGTCACTGAACTCAAGTATGTTCCCCACGCAGAAGTTCACCCTGCGACTAGCTTACTTAATGTCGCGGCCAGCATCCCATTGACCCATGCTACCATTCTGTTCATCTCCAGCTGGTATGGTATTGACACAACTCTTTGGATCCCCATTATTTTATTTAGCCTTGGGATCACATGAGATGTGAAGTTGATCCCATTGTCACTCAATAGGACTTGCGGGCATCCATGCTGGTATACCACTTAATCCAGGATGAATCTCGCAGTACTGGTAGCATCAACTCTGGTTAGGGCTTTCATTTTGACAATCTCATCAGATGGTCAATAGCAACTATGATGTACTTGACTACCCCTGTGCTCATCACTAGCGGTCCTATCACATCGATGGATACCATGTGCCAGGTAAATCCAGGGTGGACCAGTCAGTATCCAGTTGTATTCTTGTGTGGTTTGTGCAGCTGGCACTCCACGCAACAAGACAGATGATCCGCAACATTGTAGTTTATCGATTCCCAGTGATGATACTGGTGAATATGGTCAGTTGTTTTTGTCAGGCCTCTGTGCCCAAAAACCTTGTGAGCCACTTGTACTATTGCTGCTCTTTCTGACGGTTTTGGGAATATTAGCTGCTTCCCGTTGATCATCTTGAATACTTGTCCATCCATAATCTCAGTGTTTTCCATTGCTTTTTGAAGCGCACCTTGGATTTCTCAAGGCTCATCCTCAATTCTTCCTTTGACCATTCTCTGGAATAGCTCATCCGCCTGCAGGTATACCAACTGGACCATTGGCAACCGCGATAAGCCATCTGCATTCTGATGAGAAGCCCTCACTCAGTGGACTATCTCATAATTGTAAGCCTAAAGCTTAAGTGCCCATTGGGCCAGTCGTCCTTCTGGTTCTCTTAGCTTGTGCAGCCAACACAGTGAAGAGTGGTCCATCACCACCTTAAAGTTTATTCCATAGGTGTACAACCAAAGCTGCTTAAATTCATAAATGACTGCAAGGCATTCACGCTCAGTCATGGTGTAGCTCCTCTCAGCAGCTGAGAGTGTCCGGCTCACATATGCCACTGGATGCTCATCCCCAAGTTCATCTACTTGGCTCATTATGGCGCTGATCACCGTCAATGAAGCATCAATTTGAATGATAAACTCCTGACCAAAATTCAGATATTTCAGAATTGGCGAATTTATCAAGTACCGGCGTAACTCATCAAAGAAGTCCTGAGCTTCTTCATTCCATATAAATCCTCTTTTTGGATCCTTTAATAAATGAAATAAAGGCTCGGCTATTTGGGTGAAGTCCTGAATAAATCTTCTGTAGTATCTGACCATCCCAAGGAATACTTGGATGTCTCAGAAACTCTTTGGCACAGCCATACACTCTATAGCTGCTATCTTCTGGGTTTGCGGCTGCAATCCACTTGAGTTGATCACAAATCCCAGGTATTTCAACTATTTCTTGAAGAAGTGGCACTTCCTTGGCTTGATCTTCAGGTTTGCCATGGACAGTCTCTTAACTTCTTCCAAGTGGTTCAGGTGATCAGTAAACGTCCTACTGAACACATTGATATTGGTCAGATATACCAGGATGCATGACAACTTCAGGTCGCTTAATATCGCGTCCATGGCCCTCTGGTTCGTCGTGGCACATTGCAAAGACCCTGGGGCATCCTCGTTGGCTGGTATAACCCCTGCGCGGTAATAATTGCGCAATTTTCTTGGTCTTCTTCTAGCAAGTCGATCTGCCAGTATCCCAAGATTAGATCCATCGCTGAAAAATACTTCGCTTCTCCTAATTAATCCAGCACATTGTCAATCCTCAGTAGGGGATACAAATCCTTCTCCATGATTTTGTTCAACCTCCAGTAGTCAACCATCACCCGGTTTGATCCATACTTCTTCTTCATGATCAGAATTAGTCTCACCCAGGGACTTGACGATGGAACTAGAAGCCCATGCTTCACTAGTTTGCTGATCTCATCCTCCACTACCACTTTAGTGGCTTTCGATCTTCAGATTGGTCTCATCCTTATCTGTAGATTTTCCCCAGTGTCAACCTTATGAATTACATCTCATGCACATCCCAAATTGTGGTTGTCCTGAGCAAACACTTCCCAATATTTCTCAAATAATTTGAGCACCTCCTCCTTCTGCCCTTCCAGCAGATCAGCGAGCTGCTCTCAATCAACCAATAGGTTGATGCTTTTGGCCACTCCAGCTGGTAATCCCATTTCATTGAGAGACCAAAATCATGGAATCATCTTAATTTGGCCGTCGGGATCAAATGAATAAATGCAATAATCTGATTCCTCTTGATCTTCATCAGTTTTTCACTCAAATTCGCCAGGAGAACTCATATTTCTCCATGGCCCGGCATTTATTATCTCAGGAGCCACCCTTGGCTCCACCCTGGACTTCTTCCAGGGGCTTCCAACTTCCCCATACAACAGCTCTGGAATCTCCAAAGTCAACCTGTGTCGACTATTATCTGTGATCCAGCCAGTATGGTCCTTTCCTTCTTGATCCTTAATGGAATTCCCTGGTTTTCTAGGATTTCCGCCGGCATCTCGTGTCACTTCCTACCAACTAATTGGTATCAAATCGGCACAACGCCATCATTGTATATTAGATTAATGAAATTGTTTCTCCGATTCAATGGAGCATCACCATCTTTCTGGTATACTAGTGGTAACATCTGACCAAGGATGGTCAACATATTATCCTCAAAGTTATATTTAACTCCATATTTCCGTAGAAACTCCGTTCTAATCAGGATATCATAGACTTGGTTCATCAAAACTATTGCTGGCGCTGATAACTCTTCAGGATTCTTGGAAGTTCAAATATTCTCTGTCAGTTGTCAGGCGTATGGCCAGGCAACTTCCTGAATTATCTCAGGGTCAACTTTCTTTGCCCCAGCTCTGTGCACGGCATTTACATTCATGTTGACCACTTGGTAAAGCTAATCCTGCTCATTGTCTACGAACAGATCACTAATGTCTATTTCTTCATTCATGATGTCAGGAGGAACAGGTTTCTCCGCCGCCCTAGACTGTTACCTGCCTAGGCAGCGGGCCCTTTTCTAGAATCTTTGGTAGCTGCTGTCTCCTTGGCCTGGACCACGTTATTCTGATCCTTCAGCTTTTTATAGTGTGCGGCGAGATGTCCTTTCCCACCACACTGAAAGCAGACCTTCTCTTTCTTGCTTAACCATCTGAATTCCTTGGGCTTACTTCCTGGCACAGTTCAGTTGGTAGCCTCTTTTGATCCTTTGTTTCCATTCATGGGATTCAGATTTCAGACCAGATTGGACTTAAAGCTTCTACTCGGGGCATTGAACGTCGCTCCCAAAATCTTCAGGTTGTCTACCATTTGTGAGGTAGTTATCTCCATTGCAAACATGGCAGACATCATTTGATGCAAATCGCAATAAGGCTTAAGGGCCGCTTGCAAAGCGATTCTAGCATCAAAGTCAATTAACACTTTTGCTCTGGCCAGGATCTGCGACTTCTGGTAAAATGATCCGCGAAGCTAGCAAGAGACTCGCTTAATAATATTGAATTCCCATAAATTCTTGCTTGCATTCCAACATGTTGGTTGGACTCCCAAACTCCTTCATTATGGCCACCTTCGATTCAGCATATGACCTGCCGTCCCCCTCCAAGTGGGGTAACACTAGGTTCTGGCAGTTAGTGTCCAGGAAGTTCATAACTATCAACACCTTTTGACGATCCCCATATCCATTAATAAATCATGTCAAACAGTCAGAAAAAACGCTGGGGCGTTATCCTGATAAAAAGTTGACAATTTCAGTGCTGCTCTAAATTCCTCCAAGTCATTTTGAGCTGATTCTCTCAGTTTGGCTATTCAGCTAACTTGTGGAGTGACTTTGGGCGTCATCTCTGAAATGGCATTAAAGGCGGGTGGCATATTTTTCGGGATATTTGTCTTCCTAAGTATTGTGCAAGGACTTCTCTCTTTGGCATCGCTGGCCATATTAGGCTCACAAGCACATCTGTGGGCTTTTTAAATCCTCCACTTCTTTTATCAATTTCTTGATATCCGCACTGCACTTTCTTAAAATGAACATGATCTTCTTCTCACTCTGTTTTCAGGAATAGGACCTCTCAAATGAGGTCTCCTTCTTTCTTCTTCAACGAGTTTACTTTGCCGAGTAACTCATTCCCAAGTTGGCTACATTTTCTACTCCTTCCTCCACCTTGGTGACTTGTTCTTCCAAGGCCACAAACTCCCGATGGTCCACTAATTTAGGCATTCTGATTCACAGTGGTGATCTCAGTCCACAGCTTGCGCATTTCTTCTTTATATGACATTATAATATATTCTTTACTCAACTACCCCTGTAGTGAGCACCAACTTGTAAAAATTTTCTTTTAGTTGATTATTGGTCATCAACCCAGTAACCTTTTTAATGCACAGGTTCAATTTCCTCATGAACTTTGTTGCGTTGTATAGAATGTATTATTCAATAATAGTATGGAGACTATTATCTGTAGCTGAGTTTGAACTATTATTAGGCCCAACGCTTTGGCCAGTACTTCTGATTAAATACTCTGTAAGTTGTACTCGTAGGGATTCGCTCCATATATTCCTGTCTACCTGATCTTCGTTAAGATACCCCAGTGACAGTCTCTTTCAGCCCAACATACAGTTGGCAGCTATCCCTGATTGTGGTTCCCATTGTCTCTAGATCCCCGCTCGGATCTCTACTCTTCTCTCTGAGAGTAAACCAATTATTGCCTTCTGCAATAATATCCTTGAGATGGAACGTCACAATGGAAGCTGATAGTTTAACTATACATCAAAGTAACATTATTACTTTAGCTAATAATGTTTTACTTAATGATGGTTTTTAGTAAGTTTTTTTATTATAGTAAATCCTAGGGAATTATATAGTAGGGGATTCAGCTGTCTATCCCTTGGTTGACACCTCTTCAATGAAATGGCAGCCGTTGCTGTTGAATCACCCTTCCTCATCTCAGCAGCGATGGTCCTCATACTAGCTAGGATTTCATCGTTGGAAATTCTCAAGACCTCAAATGGAAGGAGTCAGAAAACATGTCAATAACGTTTTCCTCTCAATCCGAGCAAAACAATAGTATTTGGTTAGCAACCTTCTTAGGTAATGGGACTTACTACCCATTATGGCAGGTCATTTCACCAACCAATTGACTCACTAGTTGCAGGTGGCATCACTCGCCTTGCAACTCACTATT